>CATIWQ010767177.1:0-13606 GCA_949673415.1 Euphorbia schlechtendalii | reverse complement strand
TATATATGTATATGTATATATCTATATATGTATGTATGTATGTATGTATGTATGTATGTATGTATGTATGTATGTATATATACTTATCTAAAACAAATTTAGAACCCGAGTTTGATTATCTTTTGTATAAATAAACACTTATTTTTCCAATTAAACACAACTTAAATCAAAACAAATGAGGAATGCTCCCGGAGTTCGAACGGATACGCCGAAATGGATTCACGTCGAAAGGGTAAGCCTCTGAGTTCCTTGAACTGCGAATTCCACACTCATCGCTTGCTTCATCTCTTTCTGATTTTTATTCGTGGACTTAGGAATTATTTTTATTCCTTATTATTGTAAATAATGTTGTAATTCTCTTCTTCATCTTTATTTTTTTTTTTTAGAATACCTTAACGAAGGGAATTAAAATTATTCCCGGATAACAGACCTCACATTTTGCCATGCGATCATTTTCACTAATAAAATTGATCAACATACGTGTAAATAAAAATGAATTATTTTTATTTAAATTAACAACTTTAAAACCTTTAATGTTTTAATTAGGTCACACGGGCGTCGCTAAAATCAAATCGAACATGTGTGATATCCCCTGTGCTAACCTTTATGGATGCAAGTTAGATGTATGTTTAGGATTTTATTTTTCCTTTGGTTATTGCATATATTTTTGAGAAAATGTATTAATAGGTTAGCGGGCGGTTGCATCCCCCGATTTTTGGAAGCCTTGTAATTTTTATTTTTGCATTTACTTTCTACGTTTATTTACTGCCTTGTGAATGGTTTATTATTCCACTTTGTGGATGGTTTATTATTCTACAATACGAGAATCATGCATATAAAGTCTAAAAATGACCTAAGTGCGAATATGCATAACTAAGAAAATACGATTTTCTATAGATGTAATATAATGTGATCTAATGAGAAATAAGCAACTTATCCCGAACCCGAATCTCTGTGTCTTAGTGGGCCGTCCCCCGGATGTTTAACCGCACAGGACTCTAATTCCTGGAAAGAACTAATCCAGGTGGCGACTCCACACTAAGAGACGGCGGATTCGGGTTCGAACTGATCTAAAAAAGGTTTTCAACTTCTCTTTTAACCTTTTCCTCGGGTCCCCGACATATTGATCACATTATTCCTTTTTCTCTTAATTATGACATATTCATAATAACGCATTGCAGTAGAAGGAATTAGCCCATAAGTTTAAGGTACCCTTATTACCGCGAAGTTTTCTCTTGTACTAATCTGCCTCCTTGAGAAAAGATAGTACTTGAGCGGGTGGAGCACTTGTTACCATATCGCATGTACCTCCCTCAACCCATTCGGGGAGAGGCTTGGAGTGTATTTTAGCGTAAAAAGAACCTTCTACATCAACAACCCATTTGCAAACCCTCATGTAAATAACCCAAAGGCATTTTCCCTAGGGAGTTACCCAACCAACGACCATGCATTATATTTTCCTGCAGGTGCGGTCCTTAGTATCCTCGCGGTACTAAGATGAACCAAACTTAGGATAGATACTAGCCAAGAACCCTACACGCGGGAGTTGTATGGTTGGAAGTTTGGATGTTGCATACTATGTGCTACACACTTATTATTGTACAAATGTCATACTAACCACGAATTTTTGTGAAGGCACTCGAAGGCACCCACTCATGATATTAAATGTACATATCATGTTATCATCATCGGTGTCACATACACTTAGGCACAGTTGACACTTTAGATCGTGTCACCCCAGGATAACATAAAACCACTTAAGAACATCACTCACCCCTTTTTAGCGAGATGTCTACTTAACATCCCACTATTAGCCTGTACATGGCAAACATACCTTTCTTTTACTATGTGATGTCCACTTGACATCCGACACTTAGCTCGTAAGGGGCAATAACATTTCCACCACATTACCCATGAGATGTCCACTCGACATCCAATTCACAGCCCTTTCGGGGCAATTATACACACCAAAAGCCCAAATGGGGCAAATACCTACCCAAAACCATTTTTCCAACATTAAAGGATATCCCAGTTGATGTCCTAAGTCCGCACGAGGCAAACTTACTCCAAAAGTCTTACCTTACCAAATCTTCAAGAGTATATGCTTCATACCCGAATCATTTTCCCACACGAGGAAATAATTCACGTATCACCTCAAATAGTGATGACCACATAGGTATCCAAAAACTCTACCCTAATTGGGAAAAATAACCAAATCATTCATTAGGTAGCTACATACAGTAGTTGTTTTCATTTTATTAGGGAATGTCACACTGCTTACCCGAAACAATTTTGACCTCCTCATTCTATGAGACCTTATCATAGTACAAAACCTCAAACCATTGACCTATTACCACATAGGCAACCTAGTCACCTCACTTACATCACTCACTTTACGATGTCACATAGACATTGTGGATTTTCATCCCCACGTGTTTTCATTTTTACCTAACGACTAACTTATTCATTTCCAATGGATTGACATACATGTTATTTCACATCATGGCATGCTAACCCCTTATGAATGCAGCCATAACATTAAATGTCTCACGCATTTCTAGCATCATGAGTCATGTCACGAATCTTACATGCACGGTTTAATATTCTGCTCGTGTATCAAAGGGGCTTAGAAGAGGCTTGCTTGCTGCCTAGTCTGCGTTTCCCCAATTGTGGCCAATTTGGAGGGTGTTCTGTACACTGACTCAAGTGAGGACTCGGGTTCTGATTTAGATTCAATTCGACGCACGTCGATCATGTCCAATTAGCTAGAAGAAAGAGCGGGAGAGGATCACCATGTCCTTACAGGATAAAATTCTTAGTAGTCGTCGATGAGTGCCAAGATTGCAGCTGCCTTAAATGCCTTTGCCAATAGCGAACAGCTAGCATCGCTCATTCGCCAACACGTCAGGAGGACCCATAATGCAGTGTCTAGCCCGGAGGTCACCCTAAAAAATGTCAATCCAACAGGGGGACATCCAGCTCGCATGAAGTATCCTTAACTCCTACTGCCATTTATCAGTTCGGGGCAAGACAAAGTCATCTGAACCAGTCTCAAATTGGTCTGCCAGGATATAACTTTACCAATCCTTCCCAATTCTTCCCTAAATAAACTATCCAACAGGCATTCGCACCGGGGCCCTTCTACCAACAGCCTATTCCCACTTAGAGTACGTCGGTTACCTCACAGCTCTAGGTACCTCAACTACCCCATTTTGTGACATATCCACATGGGCAATATAGCTCTTATCCAAGAGCAGGGAATGCCATCCTCCAATATCCAGGAATGGTTAACTATGGTAATAGTTCTTGGCCATTCACGGTGGCCACCTAAGGAACACATACCCTACACAACCAATGGTCAGGGATGAAGATAGATTGCCCTCAAACTTCGCAATGCCACAGTTTGAGAAGTATGTAGGATCTGGCAACCCGCGCGCTCACTTGATGCATTATCAGATGGTGATGAGAGCATTGAGGGTCAGTGACCAAATGATGGCTAAGCTCTTCATCGTCACCTTAGGCAACCCAGTCAATGAATGGTACATCCACCTTCCTCTGCATATAGCCATAGATTGGAATAGCCTCGCTAAAGCTATGCTGGGGCATTATGGTTTTAACTCTCAAATGGAAACCACAATGCAACATATGGAGGCCATAAGGTAAAGGCAGGGTGAGAACTTCAAATCTTTCTATACACGTTGGATGGCTACACAAGTCAGGATGCATACTCTTTTGACCCTACCAGAGATGATAACAAAGCTGTTGGATGGTGCACTGCCACCATACAGGAACAAATTCAGATCTGATAACTTCTCTAGCTATCAAGAAGTGTCTGAGAAGGTAGAGCGGATGGAGCACTTTGAATCCATGGACACCTATGGGGGGCACTGACCCGTGATGAATGATTATGTAATAAATTAGCATATAGCTACTTGGCATACGAGGCTTCTTTTGAATTATTTTTGAATAAATTGAACATTGTTTATTTGCTTGATATTTTATCAATGACATCACTCATTCTCATAAACATATACATAATGTTTTTAGCACACGTGATACATCATTTCATGAAATTAACTTGGGTATAAATGGATTCCCCATAATAAATTCAAGTGATTTGACTCTTGAGAGAAAATGAGAGATAAATACATGTACTTAGACAAGGTGGGATAGCAATGACTCATCATACAAGAATGAAAGATCAATGGAAAGATCTCCAAGCACAAAACGTCCACTGACTCATGCAAAGATCAAAAGGATCGGAGCTTGAATAAGGCCAAAATGTTGACCAAGCATGTTGGGACCAAACAACTGGCACAATGCCACAAAGAAGGAGTCAGATCATTGCACACGTCAACAAATCCATTTATAAAACCAAACAACCGGCGCAATGCTACAAAGAAGCAGTCGGATCATTGCACACGTCAACAAATCCATTCATAAGACCAAACAATAGGCGCAATGCCACAAAGAAGGAGTCGGATCGTTGAACACATTAACAACTTCATCATCAACATTCATAAGACCAAACAACCGGCGCAATACCACAAAGAAGTAGTTGGATTGTTGAAGATGTCAACAACTCCATCACATGGATCACTATCATTCTTGGGATAATCAAACAAGGGTCAGTGATAAAGATAAAAAGGAGTCAGAATGGTTGAACACGTCAACAGTTCCTTCATAGGGCTCGCTACTATTTGTGGGGTAATCATCGCACCATCAAAGAAAACACCGATGATCAAGACCCATCATCACATACACCTCAAGCCAACAAAGCGGCATGAGCACCAACTAATCAGTCAAAAATGCTGAACGAGACAACAGAAGTCGTGGACATGGACGGCGACTGATCTACCAAATCTACCAAGTCTTACACAATTGCTATCATGCATAGGTCAAAGAAATAAATCTCTAAAAAGCAGTACAAACAAAAAAATAAATTTGTATCTAGCCTGTCAATTAACACTTGATTAGTTGAGCAAAAATTAGGGCCTGTTTTCAAAACACAAAAAGAATAGTTTGCTGAGTTGAAAACCTGAAAAGGGCGGCTCAGGAAAAACTTAGGACATCGAGAGAACCACATTGGTTAGAAAACCTGAAAAGGGTAATTGATGGTTGGAGTCTAATCATTTGAAACATTTATACCCCTGTTAAGTTCATCAATGAATTGTCATTTTTGCTAAATCTTTATGCATATGTTTATTTTGATTGCTTGCATGCCAATGGTAGAATGTTGTAAGTAAACATCAAAAATAAAAAAAATATATATAATAAAGAAAAATGAGTTTGTTGGATTGAAAACTTAAAAGGGCGGTCCAGATAAAAAATAGGATAAGGTTCGATAGATTGAAAACCCACAAGGGCGATCTATGAAAAAATTAGAACCAAAGAAATATCACATTTATCATCTCCTCCTCAGAACGGTATATACCTCCAACATTTTAGGCAAACGGCTTCTAAGCGATCATCATCGACACAACACAGGATCAACGACTCTTCTAGACTTTCCTCAAACCAGATCCAAGCTTTGAACTTGAATCTGATTCAATGAACCCATGGTCGTCACTCTAAGGGAGTCATGCATGGAATTCCTTACAAGACAAACCCTTGGGGTAGCCGTGCACCAGTGCAAGAGAAGGCTCCTCAATGGATGAAGCCCATGACGCCTATAACAAATGAACATACATCATATGAATACAATTGTTCATGCATACATTACATTCGCATCATGACATTTACAGATAAAAACGATGCCGAACTTGGGCAACCTCATCCCAGTAAACAAGAAAGTCCACCTCTACATGAGGAACCCGCAAATAAGACAATGGCCCACTCAAGCCTAAAGTCAACATTGCGATATCATAAAATAACGGAGTAATTTTTGGGACATCCTCGAATTTCTATTAAACTTATTTACTTACCATGTTTTAATTTTTGATTGAAGGGGTAAAAATTTTTTCTTCGCATAAACTCAATCAAATAATTAAAACATTCATCATAAAATGTATTAACATTATCTCTTTCTAACTTGTCATAGGAAACAAGTAAACTCAAAACATAACCGAAGAAGGGAACGGTTATTTCGATTGCTGAAGAAGGAAACAGTCTCATTTCTCAACCAAAGAATGAAACGGTTGCCAACCACTAAAGGGACGTCGCAGAAAGAAATGGTCGACCCGCCCACAAGGGGCACCAAGTACCTAAGGGATTCCTAAGAAAGAAACGGACAACCCTATGAAGACATAGAGCTAGAAGGGAAGGCCTATGTTATTACTAATTAGGAATGAGAGGTCACCAACCACACCGGTCAGGTATTCTCTCTATCCCTACGCTCATTTCGTGTGATCATACTGGTTATATAACCATCAATTATCATACGAGGAGCAGTTGTGAGTATGAGATTTTGTACTAGCTCAAGAGTTCAACGATGATGGCTTTTGGAGATATTTATCCTTGAATCACATTTTTTTCGACTGTCTGACGATCTTCAAATGGGAGTTCTCCTCGTTGAAAACAATGTTTGGGACCCTAAATAAATATTTAAAGGCTTATAATATTTTTTAGGGTCCAAAGGGAATTAAAATTATTCCCGGATAACAGACCTCACCCTTTGCCATGCGGTTATTTTCACTAATAAAATTGATCAACATACATGTAAATAAAAATGAACTATTTTTATTTAAATTAACAACTTTAAAACCTTCGACGTTTTAATTAGGCCACACGGGCCTCGCTAAAATCAAATCGAACATGTGTGATATTCTCTGTGCTAACCTTTGTGGATGTAGGTTAGATATATGTTTAGGATTTTATTTTTCCTTCGGGTATTGCACATATTTTTGAGGAAATGTAATTAATAGGTTATTGGGCAGTTGCATCCCCCGATTTTTGGAAGCCTTGTAATTTTTATTTTTGCATTTACTTTCGGCATTTATTTACTACCTTGTGAATGGTTTATTGTTCCTCTTTGTGGATGGTTTATTATTATGCAATACGTGAATCATGCATATAAAGTCTAAAAATGACCTAAGTGCGAATATGCATAACTAAGAAAATATGGTTTTCTATAGATGTAATATAATGTGATCCAATGAAAAATAAGAACTTATCCCAAACCTGAATCTCTATGTCTTAGTGGGCCATCCCCCAGACGTTAAGCCTCACAGGACTCTAATTCCTAGAAAGAGATAATCTAGGTGGCGACTCCACACTGAGAGACGGTGGATTCAGGTTTGAATCGATCTAAAAAACATTTTTGCCTTTTATTTTAACCTTTTTCTCGGGTCCCCGACCCGGTGCTTCTTTTTCAAACACCCTGGTGGATCGCGCCTCTCATCTCCGCTCGCTCTCAGCCCACCTCTCCGTGTCACCTGCTCACACCCTCTACCATATGGTAGACCACACAACGCTCGAAGTATGTACGGTTAGTCAGCGAGCTAGTTTTGGGTAACAACAGCTTCATCACCAGCTCATGGCACATCCTTGCTGTCCATATCATCCCGTTGGCAGCAATCTCCCCCGAAACGTAGTTTGCTAGGAGTTCCCAATCTTCGAGAGTGATAAAAGCATCTTCATCACTAGATCTACGGAGTTGAGTGCCTGAATTAGGCATGTTAAGAATGCTCCCAATAAGATAAGAATAAATCAAGGTTGATTTACCGTCAAAGTCCATCAGCAAAACATCATTAAAGCCCTCTATAGTGTAGAGATAGGTGTAGAAAGCTCTAATGAGGCTTGTGATTGCGTGACCTTCCATTCTTAAGAAGGAATTGAGGTGCTGCTGCTTGATAAATCAGTGCATCATTTTCTTGAGTAGCAGGCACTTCATACACTAGGCTAAAATCCAAGCTATCTTCTCATTGCACTCTAGCAAGACTAGTTCCAGCTTCAAGGGTTAACTTCTCCATCTTTGCTTTTACGTTCACCACAATCTTCATGGTAGTGGTGTTTTTTATTCTAAAAGTGGTCTTAGTTTTCACCATTTGAGAGATTTGAGAGGAAATTGAAAGAAGAAAAGATTAGGGTTCGAATGCTCTGAGATTTCAAGTTCGCAGAAAGCAAGTGACCTTCTCTCTTCAACTATTCAACTTATATAGGCGATCATATCTCTCATGGATACGTGTCACCATCTTAGCTCATGATGAGAATGGACGCTAGGATTGACCTCTAATTAACTGCCTCAGTAAAATGGTGAGTTTTGGTAAAAACGGTTCCTATTCAAGCGTGCATCTTTTTTAAAACGTAGAGATTTGAATTTTAAACTCGAATTGTTCCTCATGCTGTTTCTTTAAATACTGATGGTGTTATCCACATGTCATCTCATGCTTAATCTCAAACACTTAGCCAAAATTTTGAGATTTTCATCATTCTTATTCATCATGGATTAGCCATACCAATCAACTGCCTCAGTACACAAAATTGTTCCTTTGGAAATGGTCTGGTGAAGATGTCAGCGAGCTGCTCCTTTGATAGAACATACTCCATCTTGACATCTCCTCGTAGCACATGATCTCTAATGAAGTGATGCCTAATGTTGACATGCTTCATTCTAACATGCTAAACTGGATTCCTGGATAAATCAATTATGATCTTGTTATCACACATATCTTCGAGATAATTTGACTTTATACCATAATCTTCCAGTTGCTGCTTTATCTAAAGCAATTGTGCTACACAACTTCCTGCTACCATATACTCAGCTTCAGCTATACTCAGTGCAACAGAAGTTTTCTTCTTGTTATACTAAGAGAAAAAACACTCTCCAAGGGAATGACATACTCTTGTTGTACTCTTCCTGTCGTGTTTGTCTCTTCCATAATCAGCATCTGTGAATCCCCTAGGAGTGAAATCTGAGCTGCTGGGATACTATAGACCTGCTTCAATCAAACTTTGCAAGTACCTGAGAATTCTCTAGACTGTTGCTAAATGAGATTCTCTAGGATCAGCTTGATAATGAGCATAGTAGCACACAACATACTATATGTATGGCTTACTAACAGTGAGATAAAGAAGAGAACCGATGATTCCTCTATAGAACTTGCTATCCACATGTTTACCAGCTTCATCTTTACTCAAGATAGTATCCGTAGCCATAGGAGCAGATATTGGCTTTGAATGTTCCATGCCAAATTTCTTCAGAACTTCTCTAGCATATTTAGATTGAATGATGAAAATTCCATCATTAGTTTGCTTGATTTGAAGTCCAAGAAAGAAATTGAGCTCTCCCATCATAGACATCTCAAACTCGCTCTTCATCTTCTTTGCTAAATTCCTTGTACAGCTTCTCATTAGTTCTCCAAAAATTATATCATCAACGTATATTTGGACAATAAACACGTCTTCCTTCATTTGCTTGATAAACAAAGTTGTATCTGCTTTACCCCTTTCATAGCCTTTGCTGATCAAGAAATTGGTTAGCCTCTCATACCAAGCTCTTGTAGCCTACTTCAATCCGTAAAGAGCTTTCTTCAATTTGAAGACATGCTCAAGATTCTTCACATCTTCAAAGCCTGGAGGCTGGCGAACATAAATTTCTTCTTGAATGAATCCATTCAAAAAAGCACTTTTGACATCCATTTGAAACAATTTGAAGTTCATAAGGGATGCGAAAGCACAGAGGATTCAAATAGCTTCAAGCCAGGCTACTGTCGCATAAGTCTCATAATAATTGATGCCTTCTTGCTAATTGTAGCCTTGAGCAACAAGCCTGGCCTTGTTCTTGACAATAATGCCATCTTCATCTAGCTTGTTCTTGAAGACTCATTTGGTGCTGATAATTAATTTCCCTTTAGGCTTAGGAACTAGATCCCAAACATCATTACGCTTGAACTAACCAGTTCCTCCTGCATTGCGATCATCCAATAATCATCTCCTTATACATCTTCAAACTTCGAGGGTTCAATCAATGCTATGAAGGCTGGATGACTCATCATCCGACTGAGCTGACCACACATCATCACTGGATTTTGAACATCATCAACTATGCTATCTAGCGGATTGTTGTGATGAACTCTAATCTCTGTTGGAAGACTCAAATCAACTACAGGAGGATCGATAACTGGATATTGAGGTGGAGGTTGATCTTTGCCATCGTTGAAGTTGATAGAAAGATCTTCATCATCATCTTTAGCTTCCTCAGCTGGGGCTCTTATGCTGAGTTGGGCAGCACATCTTGTGGCATACTAAGTTGATTTGAAAGTTGGGGAACTCTTCATCTTCATTAGAGGGTTATCTTTTTGCAATGTCAGTTTCATCAAAATCTACATACATAGACTCCTCTAAGAGGTTAGTACATTTAACATTTATTGTATATTCCCTATTATTAGTTGAGTATCCCAAAAAGATACCTTCGTTAAACTTAGGATAAAACTTTCCTAATTGCTCTTTGGTGTTAAGAATATAGCACTTAAAGCTAAATGATCTGAGATGACCAATCTTAGGCTTGCGCCCTCGCCAAAGCTCCTAAGGTGTTTTCTCAAGAATTGGGTAAATTAAAACCCAATTAAAGATATAATAGGCTGTGTTAATGGCTTCTCCCCAAAAGTACTTTGGTAGATTATTATCACTCAGCATGGATTGAGCCATCTCAACTATAGTCATATTCTTCCTTTCTACAACCCCATTTTTTAAGGTATATAAGGAGAAGAGAAGTTGTGGTCAATTCCATGTGCTGGACAGAATTCTTCGAAATTGAAATTTTGGAACTCACATCCATGATCACTTCAGATTCTACAAATTTTATCTCCTATTTCTTTCATTATTAGTTTACTAAGCTTGACAAAAGATTCATAAGTCTCATCTTTGCTATTCATCAAGACTACCCATGTGAATCTCGTGAAGTCATCTACAACCACCAACGAGAACCTCTTACCACCCAAGCTCATTGGCTGAATTGGGCTGAAAAGATCAAGGTGGAGTAACTCCAATGGTCACTTAGTTACTACATGATTTACAGATCTAAATGATTTCTTAACTTACTTACCGAGGTGGTAAGAAGAGAACAATATATCCTTTTCAAAGCTGATACTGTGTAAACCCATAACTAATTGCTTTTTGGCCAATTTAGACAGCATGTTCATATTAATATGACCTAACCTTCTATGCTAAATCCATGAATTATCCTCCTTAGACATAAGACACACGTTAGTGGAGCCAAGGGATAAATAGATCATATAAACATTATTGATCCTGGGAGTAAAGAGTATAGTTGAGTCAGTCTTACAGTAAATTAATGAGCATCCTGCTAAGTTGAATATAACCTTTCTACCTTTGTTGTAGAGATGGGCTACACTAAGCAGATTGAACTTCAAACCCTTGATAAGAGAAACCTCTTCGATTGAAGGAGAGACACCAACAGTTCCACAGCCTATAATCTTCCCTTTCTAGTTATCTCCAAAACTGACACTTCCATTTCTTTTTCTCTCTAATGAGATGAACTGGCCTTCATCTTCCTTCATAAGTCTTGAGCATATGCTATCCAAATACCACATTCAAGAGTCATCAGCAGATCTAAGGCTCACTTGCAAAACAATTACATTTTCTTAGGTACCCATGCTTTCGAGCTGGGTCCTCCTTTGTTAGCAGTGCTTAAGTTTGACTAGTCGTACTCATCGTAGTAACTATTTTTATGCGTACAAAGAACTATGGCATGTTCAGCTTTCTCACAAAAACCACATGTCATTTTTGGTTGGGGTTGGCTTGCTTTCTTCTGTTTAGAGGAATTCTTCCTCTTAGAATTGCGAGTTTGTTTACTTTGAGTTTGATTGTTAGTTGGAGGAGAAACCTCTTTCTTCTTTAAAGACATTATCTCAGCAGTTAACTCATCTAATTGCTTAGTGAGCTTGTTGATAGCATATTCTTAATACTTAGCTTTTTCTTCAAGAAAGTGGATATCAAGCGATAAGGAAGCATTAGTATCTTCCAAATCATCACTTCTCCTCACTATCTCTTTGATGTTTTTCATTGATTTATTAGTCAGTTTCATAACATCAAAGAGAGCCTGGGTGAATTTATCAACAGATAAAGGAATCCCAGAATGTAACTCAGCTTGAGGAGCTTTTCCTTTATCGTGCTCAACATTAGATTTGGCAGCGGAATGATCTCTAATAGAGGTAGATGCTGAGCCTTTGCCTCGATGATTTTCAATGGCTATCAAGTAGACATTGGCCGAATTAGTAGCTTCCTCATTAGATGATGAAGATTCTTTTGAATCACTCTAAGTGGCAGTAAGTACCTCATTTTTCTTGGAGAATCTCTTCTTGAACCTATCCTTCTTCACCTTGGGATAGCTCGACTAGATGTGGCCTTTCTCTCCACAACCAAAACATTTGATGTCTTTATTATGCTCCTTTCTCAGCTCCTCACTGGTGCTAAGTTGACTTGAGTTTAGTGGGAAACTTCTTCTTATTGTTGAACTTCTCATCCTTCTTAATGAAGCTTTTGAAATGACTAGTCAGAAGAGCCATTTGCTCATCAAAGTCACAGCTAGTGGACTCATATGATGAATCTTCTTTAAGGATAATGGATTTTCCCTCCTTGCCATGATTCCTCTTGGAGTCATCTGAGTACTTCCTTAGAGACATCTCATGAGTTAGCAAGGTGTATATTAGCTCATCATAGCTATAGGTCTTAAGATCATGAGTCTCCTCGATAGCGCTCTTCTTGGAGTCCCACTCCAAGGTAAGAGTGCAGATATTCTTCTTGACGAGCTCCTCCTCGGTGAACTCCTTCCCAAGCCACTTCAGTTAATTAACAATGTTAATGAACTTTGTATTCATACTCTAAATACCCTCGCTGGTGCCCATGGAGAACATCTCATACTCCCTTAGCATGAGATTGATCTTTGACTTTTTGACCTTGTCGGTCCCCTCATAGGTAATCTCTAGCCTCTTCCAAATCTCCTGTGCTGATAAGTATATAATTACACATATTATCCTAATATTTTTACTCATAAAAAGATGTGGTTTAGAGTCATTTTATACTTCATATGAAAGATTTCACGTGGTATGTAGTTATTTTTTATGCAAGTGCAGAAACTAGGTGAATCTTGGGAGTGAAATGATCAAAGGTGGAATTTTATGCAAAAAAAGAGTGAAAAAGGTGCAAACAGATGCATGGAATACAAGGAATTGTCTTAGGATCGAAGTTGTCAAAGATCGATAAAGTTGTAAAGAAGAATCATGAAGAAAAGCATAAGTCACGACCATGTCACGATCGTGATTTTTACTTGCGGCTATCCAAAACACGCTCACGAATATCTATCATAATCATGATTTATCATTCTTCACAAAATTTCAGTTACTAACTTACATTCATGATCGCGACATGTATGTCACGCTAGCGAATCACGACGGGTTTGATAAACTCTTCTCAACTTCCAACCGCTGGATAAGAACGATCAACTGCCATTAACTGTTAAGCAAAGAGACACCTTTTAGAGATAATGCAACCATGAAAAGGTGCCTATCCATTGAAGATAAGGATGAAATCTTGCATCTAATCACATTGAAGATGATGCAACCCTTCACCAATGGACATGACTATTCATTTGGATAAACACAACCTTTCACACTCTATAAATATAGGTTCAAATCAACCATTTCTT
>CATIWQ010766957.1:0-12663 GCA_949673415.1 Euphorbia schlechtendalii | reverse complement strand
ATACTTGAAAATTAAGGTTTCTTTTTCAAATCAACAATAAATTACATGTGTTAAAAATATTTATATTGATTTTTAGTTATTTTATGTTAAAAAAATTAATATATGGAAAAAAAATTAATTTAAAATAAAAAAATATAATTTAATTTAAAATCGAACCGAACCGAAAACCGAACGAATTATTTCGATTCGGACCGAACCGAACCGAAACAATTCGGTTCGATTTTCGATTCAAAAATTTCCCCCATTTAATTTTTAATTCGGTTTGGTTCGATTCAATTTTTGAACCGAACGCTCACCCCTATATACCGCATCAGCCAAAATAATTAACTATTTCATACTTATCGGCTCCAGGGGACCCACTACCCACGTGTTCTTCCTAACCGCTAAAATAGCAATAAAAATGTCTAACTTTTAATTAAATAAAAAATATTTTATATTAAATACAAAATATTTAATTCAATAAATAAGTACTATTATTCCAAATTCTCAGTAACAAAAGTCATAAAAGTCAAGCATCAAATAATCGCCATTTTCATTCTCAGAAGAAGAAGAAGATGAGCTCTTGCTGTAAATTGCCGAGCCATTTCATTTCTTATATTTTCTCGTTTAGATCTACGTTTCCAATTTGTGATTTGCAGGTGAGTTCTCGGTTTCTGAGGGAATATGCGACTAGAGAAATCAATGCTTTGCTTTGGATTTCTCTCATTGCTGTCACTGCTCTGTTGCTCGAGAAAGTTTTCAAGATCTTCAGATTGTGGTATTATGGGAGGCGAATTGGTGGACCTCCTTGTAATTCTTTCTTTGGTCACACTAACTTTGGTTCCCGCGAGAATTTCGTTGGTGAGTGATACGTTAGCTTTGAGCTCTTTTGTATCGGAACAATGATTAATATTTATGTGTGTGTGTCTTGTTGAATTCAAGTTTAAAGTTTGTTTGTTGTATTACTGTTGAATTCAGTTTCCCTATGTAGTGGCAAGGAAACTGATGGAAAAAATTAAATAATTTTGCATCGCTTATTGTATTTGTAGCTGGAGAAAGGATCTCTTGTAAATTTAAACATGGCGCAGATTAGTTTTTTGCAATCTTTTTGGAACTCGGGTTGGAGAAAATTTCCAAGTAGAACTGTAGAAGTATGTTGTTTTTTGTGCTAAGTAAAGCTTCAATTTGCTGAAAGGAGAAATTCATTCCCAAAGCTCCTTTTCATTTCCAATAAGCAACTGAATTAGTGTAGAGGTCCCTCCACGGTCTGCAGTGAGGCAAGATTTCTTAGAGTGGTCTTTTGTCTGATTGTAACTTAAGCCAGTTCATTCCAACGGAGGAGTTACCGAGCTAGTCATCTTGAAATTGCAGAATGATAAATTTATTGGTGGAGTACCTAAACTGTTTATTAGCTTAGCAAATCTCTCCATGAAAGACAACCAATTGGAAGGGCTAATGCCGAAATCTATTGTGAGGTGCAAGTGTTAGATTTAGAGAATAATAAGTTAAGTGGCACCTTCTCCTGTTGGTCTGGAGGTTTGACAAAGCTGCAAACTCTTTGTTATATAAATGTTACAATTACTTCCATGGTGTTATACTGTTTCCTTATGCTCTAACTTTTTTTCCCTTAAGGTCTGAGGAGCAATTTGAATATGAATATTTGAAATTTTCCATCTATACAAAATTGGTAGCGTAACTTAAGTATTTTAAACAATTACTGATAAAGGTGAGGTGCATTTAGAATGATTTATATTCTTCTTATTGGCTATCAGACCTTTTGTCGGAGCTGCACAATAAATATGGACCAGTGTTTAAGTTGTGGATGGGGCCTACTCAGCCTCTAGTATCGGTAAAAGATCCAGTTCTTGCCAAAGAGATACTCTTAAAGGCTGAGGACAAATTGCCATCTACTGGGAAGGCTTTTAGGTTAGCCTTTGGAAGATCAAGCCTCTTTTTTTGCTCCTATGACCAGGTATGATTTTTTCTGTCATGCCCTTTTCCACTTTTGGTGTAACTTTAATTGATTGAATAACTTTCTTTATTATATAGTACAAACTGAAGATTCTTATGCTACACATGTCCTTTTCGAAGCACATCTTAATTCATGTGTGTCTTGGTTTGTTTCCCGACATCAGCAAAAGGAGTGTCAAAATATGTCAAAGGCACGGTTGGTTTTGGAATCTTTCTTATATGCAGCTGTATCTGTTGTGGTTGATTATTTGTCAAAGAGTGTGCATAAAATTAGTGGGACTATATTGATAATCTGGAAGCAATTTTACTATGAAAGACATTCTAGTGAGAAATACAAATTTCTTTGGTGGTTATAATGTTTGGTGCTTCAGATTGAGTTATGGATCGTTAAACCTTAAAGTCAAAACTTGTATGGAGCTTGGTAGAAAGATCTCCGAATCTCTGCAGTTCATTCAAAAACTCCTAACCTCTGAAATTGTATAGGAAAAAATCAAAATGGTAAATTGGTAACTAGGGCTTCCAAACAAAATGGTAACTTTTCTTGGCAGTAGCTACTAACTAATAGAAATAAGAAATAATACTAATTCCAGGCTAAAACTAATAAAGAAGCATCATTAATTATTGATTCCCAAGAAATAAAAGTACCCATAAAACTAGGAATAACAATTCTTAAAGAATAAAACAATTATGAGTCTAAATAGGACTCCGGAACAATCATTCCTAGCATTGATAGCCTTTCTTCTTAGATCCTCATCTTCTTTCTTGATAGATGGTAAAGTATACTTGCTTTCTAACTTTAGAGCTTGACCTGAGGTTTTGTTCATTTACATTTAGAGGATTTCTCATCCAAGGAAGGAGATATGTGAAATATCAATGTGACTTTGACACATATGAGTTCAGATATTTGTAATAGTATAATTGCATCACTGTTGTAATGCAGCTCCTAGTGCTCATTAGCATAGCGGCCATGTAACTAGAATTGTAGCAGGTTGCAAGATACAGAAATTAAAAGAAGACTAGGACTTTAGTCTTCATGAAGTAGATTACTGATGAGAGCAAGAACAGAGTTGTTGAATAAAATTGACATGGATCAGAAAATGGTAGAATGATTGATTTTGATTCTGTCTACATTACTGTTAAAGGGTGGAATGTTTACTGAAGTGACCTATAAAGGAAACTTTCTTTAAATATATCTTATTGCCATGACTGAATTTCGTTTGAGTCTCAAGTTAAGTTGATTAAATCAGTAAATCATCATAAACTTTTTCTGTATCTGTGATGATTTTTTTAATGAGTACTAGAAATATAAAGGAATCATATTTCTTTTCCATGATTTCGATTTAATATAATTAGGTGATTATTTGCTATGTACTTCATATGAATATTTTTCCCGTACACAGGCACAACAGACGAGAGAATCGTTGGCATTGCAATTAGATAAAACATTGCTTGGGAAAGCAGGTGTAATTCCTCAATGTGTTGTAGATCATATCATGGAAAGAGTAGATGACAATATGGGGGAGAAAAATGTTGACTGTGAATTGCTTTGTCAACATATGGCTTTTACTGTTTTGGGGACCACGCTTCTGGGAGATGCTTTTTTGGCGTGGTCGAAAGCGAATTTGTATGAAGATCTTCTGCTAAGGATTGCTAAAGATGCATCCTTTTGGGCTTCATATAGAGTTGCTCCCTTCTGGAAACAGGAATTTTGGAGGTACAAATCTTTGTGCACAAAGTTGAAAATGTTAACTCAAGATATTGTGCAACAAAGCAGAAAAAATTGCAGATTGTTATATGATTTGGATAAAAACTCTGGCGTTATATGGCAAGATGGAATTTTCTCTAGGGAGCTTGGTCATGTCAATGCAATAGAAGAGCCAAGTGGTAATATTATGTGCATGATGTTTCATGGATGCATATCCACAGCAGGTTTGATGGGTAATATCTTGAACAGGCTTGTTACAGATCCAGAACTACAAGATAAGGTAGGAACTTCACTTTAGCTGTGAGGATTCATGTTCACAAGTGCTTATGAATTATCTTTTGAATCACTACATACAGACACCAAGCTATATAGTGAGGCCAATAGAACTATTATTGTGAATTGTGATTTTTCCTATCAGTTTCCTGAAACACTATCTTTTCCTGAAACACTATCTTTGGAGAATTCCCCCTGCTGTGTATTGACATCTTAGACACATTGTTTTGGTCAGTCATTATGCTTTGATATTTTTAAAAAAATACTTCTGCTTTATGGTGTATGCTTTATGTGTCAATATAAGGGTAAATATGTCTGATGTAATGGACGTTATGTTCAATACATGATTAAAAATTTCTCTCTTACTTTTCTGATTCTGCTTATGAGATGAATGTATGCTGATTCACAATTTTGCATGCCTTCTTTGACAATTGAGGCCAGACGCCAGTGTTAAAATTTCATTGTTTAATATTGTATTTGAATATCGATAGATATACTCAGAAATCATTATGGCTAAGAATGGGATGACAGAAGAGGGACAAAATGTCAATAAGATGTCTCTGTTATCGGCAACAATTTATGAAACAGCTCGCATGTCACCAGCAGTACCTTTGCTGCAAAGATGTTCATTGAAAGATGGTAAGGCACTGCATACCTATTTGCCAAGGGCTAGTTTGCCATAGTAGGATGTTTTACTTTTTATCTGTACTGGGATGTATAAAGACCATGTCATTCCTTTAAGACGATTAGTGTTGTTGACACACATCACATTATTTAGTCTAAATCCTAGACTACTATATTGATTGTAATATCTTAATGAGCTCTTTCATTTTGTCCTAATATTGTTCAGAGGGTTCTCTATTCAAGCCATTGTTCATGAATTTGGAACCTGTCTTCAGTTTTCTTCATGTTATTGCATGTAGGCCTTTTTGAAAATAAAATAAGAAACTTTATGCTAGCCTTGTTTGATGTTGTCTATGGCTGCAAAAAGGGATTGATATATTTATTCTATTGGAGTTGCTTTGATAAGTCAATGTAGATTTATTCATTAACTGTATTTATAAATCCTTGTTCTGATATGAAATTTCTGATTCCTTTCATCAACTGTTCTCAACAAGATATGAGACTCAGAAATGGAGTAATTATACCAGCAGGATCAGTGTTGGTTGTCCCTGTGCATCTACTGCAGATGGACAAAACTAGCTGGGGGAGTGATGCTAACAAATTTAATCCTAATAGATTCCTGTCAAAAGCCACAAAGATTCCTGATTCTGTGAAAGATACATCATTTACAGGTGAAAATCTAATGTTTTCCCCATTTTTCAAGTCTTTTGATGCAAATTATGCACAGCTCGGTGTTTACTTATGTTGCTTAGAAGATGTAATATTTATATTTACTGCTACAAAATGTAATCTCATCAACTTCTGCTCACCAAATCAAGTTGCATTATGTTCTAGAATAAGAATCATATTCTAATAAAAAGAATCAGAATCGAGTAAATGGTCTCTTAACTAACCAATCATCATCAACAATCTTCTCAATTGTTGCAGGAGACATGGTGGATCCATTTCCAAACTCATTCGTCTTGAAGGATCCAAATGAAAATTCAGCATTTATTCCCTTTGGATCCGGCATACGTGATTGCGTGGGTCAGAAGTTTGTAATCCAAGGAGTTGCCTCTTTATTTGCTTCATTGCTTGACCAATACGAGGTTTGCCTGTCATCCTGTGCTGTGCTTGTCTATTAAAATGCAACCTTCATGGTGGACCAAATACTTATATGGGACATTTAGTCTATTGCTTATTCAAATCACTACTCATTTGAATTTCAAACTGTTCTGATTTTTTCAATCTTTGATTCAAAATCACAGGTGATTTTGAAACCCGGACCAGATAATGACCCAGAATCCACAAATCCAAGCATAGTCTTTGTGAGGAGAAGCAGTTGATGCACAGCATCAACAAATTGCAAAGATCATACTGTATAAACAACCTTCTCCTTGTCATTTTTCTTTTTTCGGCATAATCTTTCCGTTCACATTGTTAAAAATTTATGGGGTCGGTTTTTGCTCAATAGCATCATAAGGTGAGAGTATGACATGCGTGTGTTTTAAGTCTCATGCTTCTCCACTTCCTATTTCTAAGGATAAGTCTTAAGTGCTGTGTTTATATAGAGATTTCAGCGGGTACAAATACAGATTTCGCTGGAAACTATCCCGTTGTGATCCCTGTGTTAATGCTATGGTTTGGTTTTGAAGCACTTATTTGGGCATGTGGTTGCTATTGAGCCTCATGGTTTTCTTCCCCATCATTGAAGTGTATGTAACATTTCCTTTTTGTGTCCCCCATCATTGAAGTGTATGTAACATTTCCTTTTTGTGTTCTGTTTCAAAACTTCTGTTCTGTTTTTTCTCTCAGACAAGGGAGTTTGATGTTGTACTTGTTATTGTATACTAATGTTGACAATTGTTTGATGTTGTATTAAGGATTAAGTGCTTCATTGTATGTTCAAATATGTGGCATCTGCATTATCAATTCCGTCTTCTACTTCAGCAGGCAAACGTTTAATCAAAGAGTTCTTTTGATTCGCAGAATGGTTATTTCGTGAAATAGAAGAAAAACGAATGGGTAGATGTCAAATATGTTACATAATTTGTCTAGAATTCGTTATATTTCTAGTTATTATACATCTCATGAAATAACTATTCCTTATCGAAATGGAGGATAGCTAGTTCTTGAATAGCTAGGAATAGCTATTCCTTTCTTTGACAGATTTTAGACATTATGTGTCATATTTGACATCTTCTCATTCGTTTTTTTTTCTATTTCAAGGAATAATCATTACGAACCAAGCAAACCTTGAGTGTTAGGCTTCCTGGAAATGTGAACAACACTATATGAGAATGATAGAATTTTAAGTGTTATGTTTCAATATTCCCATTGGAAAATGTAAAAAAATAATTCCAGGTTAGAAATAACAATGGGCTCATTTGATTGATGTAATGAATATTCCATGAAAAATGGTAAAGTTTTTATCTAGAATTTGTAACTGGATGAAATAACTTTCCTAACTATCATACATACAAGAAAATAAATATTCCTCTATTATTTTTAACCTTTCATTTATTTTTCTCCTATTTCAAGGAATATCCATTTCGCCATTCAAATGACCGAAACTGGTATTGTAAGAGATCATGATACGAGGTCCAAATCATACAGAAAAGTACTAACAATATCGACTTAAATTGAGACGAATCGTACACAACAATCTTATACAGCAGCTTCTACTAAGGCGGCCACTGTCTCCATCCTACATTAAAAGGGCATTCAAAACACAATCTATTGTTCTTAATTAGTCACCAAATCTACTACTGGAAGGGGGGGTTAGAATATGCCATAACAGGATATGCACAATGAGAGAAAATAATAAAAACAATCTTCATCTTCAACCATAAGTTGTTCTGATCAAATCCCAACCTAGCAGAGCCTAGCCTTCCACTGCCGCAGATTAACCTTCTTCTTCGTCATAATCTTCGTCCTCCTCATCTATTCTGGTTCCGAGCTGTGCCAGTTGGAGAGGGTCGATAGCCATCTTGTCCATCTCAGAAAGCGACCAGCCCGGATATTCTTCGTGATTCGCTTCAGCTGGCTTTGCAGAAGAGGAGGTTTCAGCCACTGCCTGTCCTGTCAATGCCGATATTGATGGTGGAGCCAAGGCTGCATTTGCAGCAGCAGCTGCAGCAGCCTTTGTATCGTCACTGTCGATGACATCAGCATTCAGATCGAAGTTTCTTTCTGGTGCATCGGCAGGGTCATTGACTGCTGCTGAATTGTCCTTCATGGACTCCTTTGGTTCCGAACCATTCTCCACGGCCATTGCAGGATTCGCTGTGCTGGGCTCGGATTCGGTGTCGCGATGAGAAGAAGCTTCTCGTTCCGCGTGTCGACCTCGCCCGCGGCCCCTTCCTCGGCCCCGGCCCCTCCCCCGGCCACTGCTTCCTGAGTGACTCGTGTCATGCTGCTGAAACAAAAGATGACAGTAGCATTATAAGATCTCATACTTTCTTAGACACCATACGAAAAAAAATTTTAAGATTGGAATGCAAAGATGTCATTCTTTTTTTAAAATTTGCACCCCAAATAATCTAACCGCGAGGAATACAAGTCCATACAAATAAAAATGAAAAACTAAGCACTTATTTGGTTGACATCATGGTTCATTAAAGTACGGTATAATATGGTATAATGCATTGCGGCTGTTTAAAAAAATCTTGTTTGGATACATGATAAGGTTTTTAAAAAAAATATTATAGCTCAATTTCACGGAGAACCACCAAATCCAAGAACCATACATCCAAACAAGACATTTTTAATTGGAACCAAACCAAACCATACCATGAAAAAACTATGATCCAAAACGAGGGCTAACTCAATAACACGAAAAAGAAAGAGGCTACATAAAACCAACGACTGGATTTCCGCAAAATCCATAACAATTCAGCAAGCGAACTTCAGGAAGTATTATTTTAGGGGTTCTTACCATCCTGCTTCTCTTTGACTCTTCATCGCTGTCGTTGCATTCATCACCATTAGGCTTTCTGAGGCAATATCGAAGAGGGAGCTTAAATTAGTACCAGATAAAATAGGGGCCCAAGGAATAAAAAAAGACAAAATTAGATTAACCACCTCTTTTGAAGGGTTTTATGATCTGCAGCATTATCAGCATTGCCATGACCATGGCCATAGTCCGGAACCTTGCTGACAATTTCTCTCAGGAAATCAAACACATTATAGCTCTGGACACAATGTTTTCTGCAGGTTAACGGAGGAATTAGTTAGCAAAATTAACTAATAGTAAAACCATTGTTGAATGAAAGAGCAGCAAACAAAAATAAAAAACGAAGAGAAGTACTGCATGACAGATTCCACTCTGGTAGTGTCATCAACATCACAATCTAAAACCATATATCAGAGGGCAGGAGGCAAGATGACAGGACAAATAAAAAGAAATGTAGAATAATAAACGCAACTGAAAGGATGAAAATATTGTAATACATCATAAACAGCATAACCAACAGTTGTTCTCTTAAGATCGTATGTATTATCTTCAACAAGTAAGCAATATGCAAGTTAGGAATTTGGATAATTTAATATTGTATGATCCAGTTCAAAGGTGTATGTACCTAATGCTCGGAAAATAATTCCTGTTCAGGACAAGGTTCCGAGAATATCTCTACAAGCAAGAGACCAATTATATTCGGGATAAAACTCAATCTCATTTAGGGGATAATATCAAATCAAGAGATATAGTCTTTATCCAACTAAGACTCTTAATCCTAATCAATTTAGGAGCATTCAAAGCCTATATAAAGGCCCTAAACCTCAAAGGTATGATATCAAATTCCCATTATTCTTTGTCTCCTCTCTTAATTCTGTTGCTAACTTAAGCATCGGAAATGCTACGCAGGGTCACACGACTAGCCCCTCTTAACCTTATTTTGTCTTGTAGATACATATTCCGACTAAGGCAATACTTGGATCAAATATGAAGATTGGAGCATAGAGCCAAAATTTATTTTCCTATCTTTCATCAATTCACTCGTCGTACTCTATATTGCAATCATAAATATATGCTTTCAATGCCTTGAGATGTGAGGTCTATTATATTGTGTTATGAATACGCAAGTCCATCCAAAACAAGGATATAAATATAAGAAATCACAGAAAAGGTAGTGATAAGAAGTATATCATGATTCAGTTACTATTTTGGAAGTAGTTCAAAATTAAAATATCTCCTAAGAGTAGTTTTGAAGATAAATAAGCCAAAAAAATCTAAATGACTATTATTTTGCAAGTTCTTATAAAATCTCTAAAGACACAAAAAGTTATATTTCATTTTCAAAAGCACCAATCGAACAAGGTAAAGCACGAAGAATTGTTTAAAAAAGAGGAGAGCGAATTACCAAAGTAAAATCACCAAGTCCCGCAACATTCTATAATAGGCAACTTGCAGTGTAGACTAAACAATCAACCAAACAAACAAGGATTTACTAATCTCTCCTTCCATTGACATCTACAAGCAATTCCCCAATAAACTTTCTATTTTATCATATGATATATTGCATGAGAATACAAAGAGGTAAACTTCCCATGCAAATGCCCCCTGTGAGCAGAGTGGCTCCATTTACAGACCATCATTTCGAATGAAAATTTCGAGAATTCCCTCACACTTGCTTGCACTCTACGCTTACTAGTTACTACTAAGTGAATGTTTCATTATTATCTTATTATCTACAAGACTAAAACTAATCACACACACTCTAAGTTTCACTGACACAGTAATAAATTAGTTTCATCAGATTCTTTTGAGACCTAGAACAATGTCATACCAGGAGGCACAACTTACAATATTCTATTTAAAAAAATAATAAGCGAGACTGTATAAAAATTACAATTGTTTCGGCAGCTTTTCACTTACAAATGCAAAGAATTCATAGTTTTTGCTCCTCGCTGAAGGGTAATTTCATAAGTACGGTCACAAAGGTCTTGGAGAAATAATTCCAATGCTTTTGCTGCAATAATTTGGAAGGCATGAAGAACCAAACTAACTTGCATAAAATTTATGGAAGAAACATCAATTGCAAGAATGACTTACATACTAAGACAGGCACAGCCAATGCTATCTTCCCAACATCTTCATCAGCTTGCATTATCTTTTTTATACGAGCCTGCATGATTAATGGTTTCTATCAGAAAGATTCTATAAACAACATTAAAAAAAGCATCCATATTACAAGTTGAGACTGTCAATTAACACATATCATTCCAATCACGTCAGTAGAATCAAGGACATTCAGATTTAAGGCCAGTTCCCCAGGTTATTAATTCAAAATTAAATGTATAGAACAAGTGTCTAATCTCAGGTTGCCGAGCTGCCCAATATATTATAACTTGAGTTGACTTATAGCTCAAATGACTAATTCTGTCAAATCTCCAACAGGCATTGCATTAGCATATGATGCCGTGGCGCTACTAGGCATGGTAGTTTACGAGAAAGCTTCCGCATGTCAAAACACAAGACAACTTATAATTTAAATATACAGGATACTGATGCAGCAGAAATTCCTAAGAATCAATCACAAAAAGAAGAGAAAAGGCATATCAACAAATAGCGTCTCGATTTTGACTAGCCATAACAATGTTTTACACAACTTATGAAAAAAGTGCAGATTTTTTCCATTATATCAGAGGCAATAATATGATGAAAATAGGAGTAGTAGGGGTCTCTTGGGAAGATGCTGCAACTTCTACATATAGGTCCAATATCTGACATTTTAATAAATGGAAGGGATAACAGGAATGTGGAACAAATGAACGAATGTTTTGTTGTTTCAAAGAAGTGTCTCATTAATATACCTTAAGTTGTTAGTTTATTTATCTTGAACATATCAATGTTGTTATTCGTTTATTTGAGTAGCCTTACAATCTCTGATAATTCGGTTTCCTCATGTGATAACAGGATATGAATCCCAAACCCAATCACGAGATTTAACTAGTTAACAGCAGGATATAGCAGGCCTGGGAAGGCTGGCAGTATAGTTGGCAACTAATCTTTTGGAAAAAAGGTACTAAAATTGGATATCTAATTTAAGCACAAAATAACTAATCCAGAAAGCACTGGTTGTTCATACAAACATGTAAATAAACCTAGAAGCAAAATCAAACCACACCAGTAAGAGTTTCTCAAGTAGAGTCTTCGACTAAAACAACCATGGACCATAATACCATCCTATACTGAGCCATAATTGTGATAACAGACCCGAATCACTTAACAATGAGGAAATAGAAAGAACTGCAAAAACCTAGCAACAAAATAATCAGGATAATTCAAAACCATACAAACTTGACATGGAAAAAAAAATTTTATTATATTTGAAGTAGATCATAGTCCAGGCCAAAATCAAATAGCAAATTAAGAACAAAACTTGACCTAAATCCTAACCCTAAAATATCCCTAATTTCCAAAACACACGCTTCAAAGTTCCCACTTGAATCAATAACCCCACAAATCACGAGATAACAAAAACTAAACTGAGAACAAGCAAGTAAACGCCCAATTAATTCAATCGATCTATCAATATCTGAGCCACCAGCACAGTAAAACCTAATTCGAAAGATACACAGAGACACACAAAGAGAGTAACAGATAAACTTACAGCTGGGAAGCGGGTGTCAAGCTTCTTCCTCATGGTTGTCAGATTCGGAGCATTAAAATAAAAAATAACGCGACGAAATAAACAATTTGAAAAGGAGAGAGCAGAAAGCGAAAACGGCCAAAAAGAGGATCGAAATGATTGATATATCAAATCAAAATCATTCCTTTCATAATTGAATTCAGATATCGCACCCAAAACAAAACAAATCTGCAACTTAATCTCTCCTCAGATCCGAAATCACCATTAAAATACCGAGTCTTTGTTTCCACGGAATATCCGTCCGTACAGTCTCTACAAGAAAAAGACCCAGAAAACTTTAAAGTTAAAATAATATTCGATGGTAACGTTACGTGCCTGTCACTCAAAATGTCTAACGGTCAATACATATCCCTTCGTGGTGTCAACTGCTTATATAAAGACAACGTCATCGTACATGTAATTGTGAAATACAATACGTAAATTGTGTATTTCACAAATTAATTTTGATACATGGCATGAAGTAAATAAGCAATTAAAAAA
>CATIWQ010766793.1:0-10763 GCA_949673415.1 Euphorbia schlechtendalii | reverse complement strand
TAAATAATGTAAATCGTCCGAGGAGGATTCCCATATGAAGATCGTCGGATGGTCGAAAATTGTGTGATTCGAGGATAAATTTCCCGAAAAGCCGTCATCATTGAACGCGCGAGCTGGTACAAAATCCCGTGCTCACAGCAGGTAGATTAGATTAGATGTATGCTAGAATTTATTTTTTTTTGGGTATTGCACTTTTTTGTAATAAAAATTATGTATTTGTTAGATCAGATGTATAATATTGATGTATTCATTCACCTAGATCTCATGTATTTAGGCAATTTTGTAATCCCCATCCCCAAAATATGTAAATAATCCCCCCTAGACTAGGTGCATTTACTTTCCCACGTGTTTACTTTCCGCACTTATTTATTGCTTTCCATATGCATGCTAAATATAACTCGAAAACAATTTAGAATGGGTTATTATAATATTGGAAAATGGTAGCCAGTTGCCTAATATGACTTAAACGACGAAGAAGTAAGCAAACTCATCCGGACCCGAATCTCTATACTACGGTATCATTTAGGCTTAACGAATCTAGGCTGTACCGAATTTCCTGGAAGAGTTGATCTGGGTGGCGACTCTATATAATATAGCCTAGAGGTTTAGGCCTCGAGTCTTTGGAATTTATTCCATAACAAAACAACACACTTGTTTTCGAAAACACCACGCCCCATCTCACGGGGCAGGCGCCTCGCGGCGATCGCGCGGGTAGAACGTCATCCGCTCACACTCGCTTTAATAAAAATTAGTATAAAAAGAAAGGAAAAAAGTGGTTATTCCAGTTGTAGAGAATTTGTGGACCAGGAGAGTCTTGGGCTCGATAACTTGAGTGAGCATACAAGTGGGGTTGAGCCCATCAAAAACAAAACAAATTGACTAGTGTAAAGGCCCAATTTACACCACTTATATGTCACCCATATTCCTTTATTATTTTCGATGTGGATTGTAAACTACAGAGTAATTAGGGAGAAATTTTTTTGTATTTTGTATTGATATAATACGGCTATTTATACGGATGAAACAAGTACATAAATGGAAAGTAATAAAGCTGATTAATTCTAATTGCTAAACATTCTCCTAAATTCAAGCCACGGTTACAGCATTTGATGTATATTCCATAACACTCCCCCTCAAGTTGGAGCATAGACATCGATCATGCCCAGCTTGGTACAAATATAGTTGACCCCGATTACCATGTAAGGCCTTGGTGAATACGTCTGCTAGTTAGCTTCTAGTTCTAACATGTTGAGTTGAGATTGTACCATCCTCTATCTTTTCTCGGGTAAAGTAACAATCAACCTCAATATGCTTGGTCCGTTAATAGTATACAGGATTGTTAGCAATGTAAATGGCTACCTTGTTATCACACCACAACTTCATTGGCTTTGTTTGAGCAAACCCAATTTCTCCAACTAGGTGTCATAGCCATACAAGCTCACAAGTTGTGTGTGCCATAGCCCTGTATTCAGATTCTTCACTCGAACGTGATACAACCGTTTGCTTTTTACATTTCCAAGATACGAGATTACCTCCAACAAAAACACAATAACCAGTGGTGGATCGTCTATTTGTTATGTTACCAGCATAATCAGCATCAGTAAATCCCTCTATCATATGATGACCATGATTTTTGTATAAAATTCCATGTCCAGGTGCTCCCTTGAGATATCTCAAAATATGAGTCAAAGCATCCCAATGTGAAGTTCTAGGAGATGATACAAGCTGACTAATCACACTAACTGGAAATACAATGTCAGGACGAGTGATTGTAAGATAGTTCAATTTTCCGACAATCCATCTATATTTCTCAGGGTTCTCTAATAGATTTCCATCATCAACTTTCAACTTCACATTTGGTATCATTGGTGCATCACCCGTCTTTGTTTCAATCAAACCAGCATCTTTCAGTAAATCTAAACAATATTTTCTTTGAGATAAGCAGATTCCTTTCCGGCAACGTGATATTTCAATTCCAAGGAAATATTTCAGTGAACCTAGGCCTTTTGTCTGAATTCGAGTTCCAAGAAATGCTTTCAACTTCTTGTTTCCAACTTCATCACTTCCAGTAATAACAATATCATCCACATAAACAACTAACAAAGTACACCCATGACCAGATGATGTAAAGAATATCGAGTGATCATATGCACTTCTTCGAAGGCCAAATTCAGTGACAAATTCACTGAACTTCCCAAACCAAGCACAAGGAGATTGCTTCAAGCCATACAATGACTTCTTTAATCTGCATACTTTCCCTAACTCCCCCTGAGCAATAAACCCTAGTGGTTGCTCCATGTAAACTTCTTCACTAAAGTCACCATGTAAGAAAGCATTCTTAATATCAAGTTGATGAAGGGACCAATTGTAATTAGTAGCCAATGATATAAATAATCGAACAGGGGAAAGTTTTGCTACTAGGGAAAATGTCTCAGAGTAATCCACTCCATATGTCTAAGCATAGCCCTTAGCAACCAAGCGAGCCTTCAATTGAGTAATAGAACCGTCAGGATTCATTTTAACTATGTAAACCCACTTACAGCCAATGGTTCATTTGCTTGGAGGGAGATGCACGAGATCCCATGTGTTATTATGCTCAAGGGCTATCATCTCCTCTTTCATGACCATTTGCTAACCATCACTGGCCAATGCTTCCTTCAGAGATGTGTGGACAGTAATAGAATCTAAGGAAGCTATAAAAGACTTGGAGGAAGAGGATAAAGCATGGTAAGATACAAAATTAGAAATGGGATAAGTACATGCTCATTTATCTTTGCGAACAGCAATTGGAATGTTAGGGCTAAGTATAACTAGTGGATCAGGAGACGATGCAGAAAATGTAGGGGTTGCATCTTGATTCACTTGAGAGATCGTGGGAGGATTTTGCACATGTCTAGAATAAACTTGACGGACAACAGGTTGCGGAATAGAGACAACTTGTTCATTTGAAGAAGTGGATTCGATATGTTTTCTTACAGTGTAGAAGAGAGTTTCATCATCTAAATCACTAAAAGGAACAAAGGCACTCCAGAACCAAAGATAGGTGTCTTTTCAAAAAATGTGACATCAGCAGAAACTAGATAATGACCTAAAGAAGGAGAATAACAACGATAACCTTTTTGTTGATGAGAATAACCCAAAAACATGCATTTAAGGGCTTTAGGATCAAGTTTTGAGATTTGAGGCCGCATATCTTGGATAAAACAAGTACATCTAAATACACGAGGGGTAATCGGAAAAAACTTTTATGAAGGAAAAAGGGGAGAATATGGTTTCTCACCGTTGAGAACAGAGGAGGGCATACGATTTATTAAGAAGCAAGTAGTAGAGACTACATCAACCCAAAATTCTTTTTGAACCTGCATATGAAACATAAGAGCTCGAGCTACTTCGAGCAAATGACGACTTTTTTGCTCAACTAGCCCATTTTGTTGTGGAGTTACAATACATGAAGTTTGATGAATGATACCCTTTTGAGAGAGATACATGCTAAAGGAAGATGAAAGATATTCTTTAGCATTATCACTTTGTAAGATACACACATGTTTATTAAATTACGTTTGAATTTCAGTGTGAAATGAACAAAAAATGGAGAACAATTCTGAACGATTTTTCGTAGGAAATAACCAAGTTGCTTGAGAGTAGTCATCAACAAATGTCACAAAATAACGAAAGCCCTATTTTGACAAAGTAGCAAATGGTCCCCAAACATCGGAATGTACTAAATAAAAAGCAGTGTCAACCCTTTTATTAGTGAGCAGAGGATAAGAATTTCTATGATGTTTTGCTAGTTGACAAGATTCACACTCTAACTTAGACTCATTTTTAAGATTTGGATCAAAATGTTGTAGAATTCTAAGAGGAGCATGACAAAAATGATAATGCAATTGAAGAAGAGGCGAAGGTTCACTAGCACATACCATTGATTTAGGTACAATTGCAGGGGTTGAATCAAGAATATACAAAACATCCTTCATGGTATCCCTACCAATGATCCGCTTCGTTTCAAGATCCTGAAAGACACAATGATTATGGAAGAAAAGAACACCACAATTTAGATCTTTGGTGAGTTTACTTAAGGATAATAAATTAAAAGGAAAATGTGATAAGCAAAGGACGGAAGACAGAGAAATTAAAGGGGTGGTGCGCTATCCCCACACCAATTACAGGAGTAGTAGACCCATTAGCCAAAGTCACGCTTGGAAAATTAGACACCATTTGCATAGATGTCAACATCTTAACTTTACCATTCATATGATCTGTAGCTCCAAAATCAATAACCCAATACAAAGAAGTCATTGAAAGAAAGGTCGTTGGGTTGTTAACCAAAGTTAATATTGATTTGGATATTTTAAAAACCAAACAAATTATTCTCGAAAAACAAATGAGAATAAGAGTAAAACCAATGGAATAAACACTCAGTTAGCCCAAATCAAAGGAAGCCCATACCTAAATTTTTTAACGTGACAGCCACTTCAAACCTTCAAAATAAATCCAATTAAACAATAATATGTTTCATTCTCATCAGCAATGTCCTAAAAAGCAAACCAGAACACCACTAAAATAAATAATCGGTCCAATAGAGTCATAATCAAATCAATCCAAATCAGATTACAAACAACATAGACCTGCCGAAAATCATCTAACGAAGTGGCCGGCAAAGTTTCACCGTAAGAGGAGAAGCCACGCGGCTACATGCGCCAGAGCCTGGTTGGAGCTGCAGGAGAAGAAGTGGCGCTGTCAGAAATCCAGAAAATTCTACTCTGGCATTGATACCATGTAAACTACAGAGTAATTAGGGAGAAAATATTGTGTATTTTGTATTGATATAATATGGCTATTTATACATATGAAACAGGTACATAAATGGAAAGTAATAAAGCTGATTAATTCTAATTGCTAAACATTCTCCTAAATCCAAGCCATTGTTGAAGCATTTGCTATACATTCCATAACATGGATAATTCCAACATCTCCAATGCTCCCCCTCAAGTGCAACTAGGCTTGGACTAGTTACCACTTGCCAAACATTCCTTGGCCTATCTCTCTAAAGTTCAAGGTCAACAATGGGCCTAGTATCTCTGCTAGCCCCATTTCACCAGGATTTCAAACTCGAACCCAAGATCTTGTGGCTATTAGGCCTTTCTCTTGTTCCGATACTATGTAGAGAATTTGGGACGGGAAGAGTTTTGGGCTCGATAACTTGAGTGAACATACAAGTGGGGTTGAGTTCATCTAACACATAAATAATTAGCTTGTATTAAGGCCCAATCTACTCCACTTATATGTCTCTCATATTGCTTTATTATTTCCGTTGTGGATAATCTCAACATCTCAAACAGTTATGTGTCCCTTTCATTGTCTCACATTTAGTTATGGGAAATTTAGTCACTTATAAAAAAATTTAGGTTTTTACGACAAACAAGAAATATTTTTAGTTTTATAACTTTATTAAGTTTTTTTTAGTTTTATGTTATTTTATACATGGTATAAGTTTTACAAACAAGTTTTCTATACTAATCTTTTACATGATATAAGATCTTTTTTTATCGACATTAGAACTATTTTATCACTCATATACCTCAGATAAGACCATTTTGTGAACAAAATTGTTTAAATGATTGTTAAAAAAAAGTGCTTATACTACTCTTATACAAATTTTATGATTTGCTTTATTTTTTTAACTTTCAAATAAAAGCAAAAAGAACATGAAATTTAATATAATTTCTAGAAATGTGTTTTGTGAAATTGTATGTTTATATGGTATCCGTCGGGTGAAGTCCACGGCCTTCAGCGTCCTCAGATTCTTGTAAAATAAGTCTCCGGCCGGAAGTGTTTTCGGCGAAGACCCTCTGATGCTAAAGTTAGCGAATTGGGAGAGGTGGTAGAAGTGAATTCCCCATAATAGTACCTACCTCGAAAGTGGGAGATTACCTTGCTATTTATAGGAAACTATGTAATGATGATGGGTGAGACCCACCTATGAGCTGTGCCCAAGTGGCAAGCTGTTTGGGGGTCTTTTCCACCGTCGGAGAATTAAATCTTTCCCCTCTGCTTGTCAGTTTTACATTTAATGCATCAGTGAAGAGAGGAGTGAGATGAATTGGTAAAGGTCGCGCTGAAGGTATTTCAGCGCAGATGCGGAGGGTATTGTTGAAGGAGTAATTCGGCCTTAGGGCTTCGGCCTTAGTTGACCCATGGGCGGTGAGGGAGTTTCAGCTCAGACGCGCTTTAGTGTGAGCAACATGTTTCTTGGTAAAGGACGCGTGCTGTTGCTGAAGCATAGTTTGTTAAGAAGGCCTTTCTTACTGGGCCAAGACGTGCTATTTGGATCTTAATGGGTCTTGGTATCATTATATAATCTAAAATAATTTGAACATCTTGTAAAAATGAAATAAACCCTTTAGTTATTGCGATGTGGTGGACGCATAGAGATAAACAAAAAGAAATAGCATTTATCAAAAACTAAATCTAAGACAATAAAAAGAATACATAATTGGAGACACCATTTTTTTTCCCAAAAAGAGAAGACGACTTCACCTTCCATCTATGCATATCTTTCATATCCTTTTTTTCTTTTTTTGAAACAATTGCACGTGTCAGGATTCGAACCCTGGTCATTCTACCAACTTTGTGGATGTACTATTCAGACTATGTCTGATTGGTATATCCTCTCTTTTCTATATTATCTGTCATTTTTTGCAAGTTATTTATATCCAAAATTCATTATTTAAGGCAGTGAAGATATTGACACGCTGCCAAGACTAATTTTCCTTTAATAGATTAAAATATAATCTACACTTAAATAAATTAAATAAAAGCAAAAGAGGAAACACATAAAAAAAAATGTCATATATACTAAATTTTGTTTATACACTAAAAAACATCACTAAAATGTTGAGGGGATATATAGGCTATAGCTAGTATCAATTACCCTTGAACTTTTACTTTTTCTGAATTTGGTAAAAATACACTAATTTACTCTTCTCACGAATTTCACATGCCATCTTTTAAATGATTTAAATTTTCGAAGATTTAAATTTTTTAAATTTTCCCTTTCCAACCAAAAGGTTACACATAAATTCAAAAATAATTTTTACATTTTTTGCGACGTTCGAAGAGCGAAGAAAAACTCTAGAAAGTATAGAGGAGTATAACATTTGACCAAATTTAGAGAATGATTAATGTACAGGGCCTATTACATAAGCATATAGGTTCATATTTATATTTATATTTTTTTATTATTTCTTGTGCAGAAATGTTACTACACTATGTTCTTTATATAAGCATATAGTATATTACTATACGATAGTATCTAGGGTGAAAAGGGGTGAAACTTAATTTAAAGGAGAAGAATATGATAGAATGGGAAGGAAAGAAACATTTTAGTGCTTAATTATTATTGTTGGTCTTAATTAGCTTTTACAAGACTTAGACGGAGAGGTTGAATGTTTTAAACACAATTTCTAGGTGATTTTTAGCTCCTTTTAAATTATAGCTAATTTATGCTAAGACAGTTTATATGATGAACGAAATCAAAGGTACAGGTCAAAATCAAACACATACTAAGCTAAGTCTTAGTTTGTGAAACATTGCTGACTAATGCAATACTTAGCAGTAAAATACATAAATATGAAAATGATGCATGCTTAACAGAATACTTGCCGAGTATTAAAAGAGATAAGAGTAGAGAATTCAAACACAACGATTTATACTGGTTCAACCTCTAGCCTAAATATGGTCCCCGGATACCCTCTTCTAACTTTAATCCACTATAGTTGTTCTATCTTTATTAGGTGAGCGGCTTTCATAGTAAGTAGATATACAATGAGTACCTTACAAGCTATATAACCTTCCAACAGTTGAGTACACTTCTCAACTGCTATCACTCAGAGTATTTAATGAAAAGATTGAATAAACAACTTATAAAGTGTTGTCTATTTTTTTACAAATAAGATCGAAGAAGGTTTCGACGATGTAAAATGTTTTTGAGAAGAACGCAGTAAGGACTTGGAGGAGCTCTTCTAATTTGGAAATTTATGGTTTGTTGAGTAAATTTTGCAGAGCTTTTGGACTTTGGAAATTACAGGTGTATTCCCAAGTTTAAACGTTGCCTCCAGTCTTCTATTTATAGATGTTGTTGAGGTAGCCGTTGCAAACTTGTATTTCAACTCATTTTAATTTTTCAATATATCTTCTCATACAGTCTTCAAAATCTTCCTATTTGAGACAGTTTTGAATCCATTGAGATATAGATTTGTATTCTTTTAATTTGTGAGATTAATATGTTAATCAATGAAATAAACTATTGAAAAAATTTCGCGTCAAGTTTTTAACTTGAATCTGCTTCAATCTTACGAGAAGGAGCACGCTTGCTACATGGGAATCTTTGATAAGCTTGAACGTATCAGTAGCAACAAAATTGCACGGTTCTCACTGAAATGCGGTTTAACAGTCCCTTGTTCCTGGATTTTAGTTATGACAAGACCGACATTCTGTATTGACAGCTTATCCACTTGGACCACATAATTATTCCATTTGATTTCATTGCCATATCATCTTTGAGACCTGAAATGGCATCAATAGAGAATATCATGTTTCTAGAAATAAGGGTTAAAGGCACACAGTGTTATAACATGCTAACTTTAGTCACTCAACATATATTAATAATAAGACAACTGCTAAGTATAAATCTAACTTTACCTGTGCTAAGTTATTAGGTCAGCAGCCTGTATTGAGCAAGCAAAACTAAGTTAACCAACTCAACAAAATTAGATAAACTTATTTTCACTAAGCCTAATTAATTCTTATTTAAACTAATTACTATATTGATTTATAGGTTGCTTTCTTTCATATTTTTCATCATAAACAACTTTAACTTAAGATTGTTGAACCATATATATGTTGAGTTCAACAATAATTAAATTACTTTTGCTAATAATTAATTAAACAAAATTTTCCGTAATCTTACAAAATTAGTATTAATAATATTCTCGTAGGCTAATATCTTGATCTAGAAGTTATGACTAGAGCTATGATTTTTAGAAATTTCAAGTTCGAATCACACATTTAGGGTGTGATGATGTTATTCCTTCCCTATATAAGTATAATTGCGCAATATATTTTCAAAAAATTTCCCAATCTCTTTATTCAAATTTAATATAATGATATTGTAGTTTTTAGTAAAAGATACCATATATATTTATTCAAAAATAAAATTTTTAATTGGCATAGTAAATTATAATATTGAGTGTGAAAGGTTCATAATAATTCCAGTTATTTTCTTGTTTGACATATTTATTGCTATATAAACTATGCAGATATTTCTACTATCATACTTTATACGTATATTGAATTATTATCCATTCATTCATTTAAAGAATATAATTTAATTTCAAACAAATTTTCTATCAATAAAGAGTAAACTTTAACATAATGGAAACCCAGCTTCAAATTGTGAAACCTCGAATATAATTCTCTCCTACCAATACTAGCTGACTTACAGATATATTGATGGCGCTTAAATATTATAATGAAATCATTTTCCTATCATAGGTCAACAAAAGGAAAAAGATTATGTCCATTGATTATATCCACTGTGAATTTTTTGAAAATGAATTCGTTAATAAAGGTTTAGAACTATTACATCCATTGATTTAGTTACTCGAACTACGGTTGCAACCGCAATATGTAAATTAATTATTATATTCTCAGTAATACTGGTTATGCGATTATTCTTGGTTGACCAGTAGAGTAATATATGTAAAGCTTGTTTGAGATTGTTGATGTCTTGAAAAATTCTATATATAAACTTTCAATGATATTATATATTTCGATTTGGGACAAAAGATTTAATCGTTTAATACTAATTAATTAAGATCAATTTACCATTAATTTCTAATATCAAAATCCGTTGTCATATAAAAAACTTGAAAATGAAGTTTTTCAAGATAACAATATGTGGAAAAGCAATCCTAAACTAATTCTGAATAAAATTTCAATAAAAGTAAAAAGAAAATTAAATTTCATTTTAAAATAGATACTTTTATCATGAAATAATGCAAAAAAGTCACAACATAGTTTTTTTTTCCATACGGAAGTACAATAATAAAACTTTTTTACTTTTGTTTTGAAAACAAATATTACAGTTAATGCACCAATAATGGTGGTCAAGGAAAAATATGAAAAGAGGGTAGCCATGAATCACGCGTTTATATCTATTATTATCATTATTGTAAACATATTAGTAGCATTTTTTTTACTGAAAACAAGAAAAATGCCAAACCACAATTTCGACACGCATGGATCTCGCGTCTACGACTGGTACTTGCCATTCGCCAACTCAAAACGCCCTTTTTAATTAAATGCAGTTCTTACTTTGTGGGCTAAGAAAATGAAAAAAAAAAATTGTGATGAATTATATTATTTCAAGTCATCTTAATTATTTTTAACCATTTCAGATGAATAACTATTTCATTCGTGATTTTTCAATTGAGGCGAAAGAATTAGTATTCAATGAAAAAATGAATATGTGTAATGTATTTAATATAAACAGTCGATCATATTTTCACAATTTTCATCTATTTATATATAAATCTATGAAACAGTTGTCCGGCAAACAATGTTGGATTATAAACTTGATTTAATCCAAACTAATTTGGAGGCTATTAAATGTGTTAGTTGGGAGTTGTGGTTAGATGGATGTTGTAGTTAATAAATGTGTTAGATGGATGTTGTGGTTAATAAATGTGTTAGTTGGGAGT
>CATIWQ010766501.1:0-42262 GCA_949673415.1 Euphorbia schlechtendalii | reverse complement strand
TATAAAATATGGTAAATAATTTCATTTTTTTAGTGTTATTCGGGAAATATTTGGGGATTCTCTTTTTAGACTTATTGGGTTGGGGTCCTGGATTTATCGGCTTGTGAAATACTATCCTTATACCAATCCCCACTAAGGATTTGGTTATTAAAAAAATTTCATCTCCTACTCGTGTCGATTTATATTGTTAAATCCCTGTCTCCATCCAAAAGGATCCCCATCGGATTTGGGGATATTCCTTGCCCCACTTTTACCCTAAATATGTAGGGGATCTTTCTCCTTAAGCTCCATACATTTATCATTTCTATATTTAATATTGGTTGCGCCTTCATTCACATCAATCTCAAATGCTATATATATAAAAATTTTATTAGTTTTCTGCATATGTAAATGAAAGAAATTGGGTAAATTTTAAAAAATTACCTTGTGATTTTACTCATTTGTAAAGCGGGGTCTAAAGAAATTTTTTCCACAAAACAGGATCTGTAGTTTTAAAAAATTTACAAAAGGGGGTCTATGGTTTCAAAATAGCAATGTTACACTGAATTTTATTTAAAAACTATACTTCTTGATTTGAGCAATTTTTGAAAATATTTTTTATTTTTTATGATTTTTAAATTATTATCATAATTTAATTAAAAAATATCTAGATTATTAAAAAAATTACAATATTTATCAATGTTGTGTATTATATTTTTGTGAAAGTTCCTACAAAAATTCAGATAAAAAACGAACATGATTTCCAATTTTCGTGACATAGTTTATTATTTAGAATCTTCTATTTGCAAATTTTTTGAAACCGCAGATCCCCTTTTGCAAAAATTAATTCTTCAAACCTCATTTTGTAAATGAGTCCAAAAACTATTAGTAGCTTCTAAAAAGTAAAAAAAATGTTTTTAAATGTTTCTTTCTGTCAAATTGTGATATAACTTATTAAAATAGATTCGTTGTCTCCAAATATATTACTATATGTTACCATGATAGTCAAGTAATAAGTAAATGTTGTATAATCTAGTTTCTGACTTCTAACAAATGAAATTAATAAAAATTTTGTATTTAAAGATTTGAGTTTTGCCGCCACAGATCTTTAAAGGGATATAACCAAATGCTATTTTTCTTTTTTACCATGAAAGAAAAACATTCTTACTTTTCTTCCTTATTTATTTTTGATTTTTTTTACTGTCTTTCCGCGATTAACTTTTCTTTCCAATATAGTTCTGAATTTTCAATTTTAAACGATTACAAATTGTTGATTTTTTTATTCAAGCTTTTTGAATATTTTATTCATCTTTTTTTATTATCTTTAAAAACAGTATAAAATTTGAATATTTTGGAATAAAAAAATTTAACAGCCTATAGTTGGTATAAGCGCTCTTATAACAAGTATAACAACTCTTATATTATACCCAATTTCGCACCAAAAACCATGTCATGAAGCCCTTCACTTGGTATAAGAGTTGTTATTCATGGTATAAGAACATGTTATATCAGTTATGAAATTCAAATTTTTAGTGAATAAAAAACATCTAACAGTCCTATACCACGTATATGTTAGGTGTGCCCTAGTTCTAAACATAAGTTATTAAGATGTAATTGAATTTATGTTTTCTGTTACATTAATAAAGACATTAATCTATTCTAATATATATCGTGTGCTATATTTAGTTTAGAGTATTCATTATTTAACAAAGCATAAATGTCTCAAGTTTGGTTTAATCATGGAAATGATTAAGACAAAAGACTTGTATGTTGGATAGCTTACTTGAGAAGCGATTTATGAACATATGCACATGTTGAAAACATGTGGTTGGACCGATCTACGTAGCAAAAGTCACATGGTCTTGTGTCACGAGCGTTTTACTAGATAGGTCTCAAATATCCTTTAACTTAATTGCAACTTTCTATTAATTTAGAATTCAGTTACTTATGGTATGCACCTAACGGGTCCTTAAATATTGAATTACAAGTACAAGCATACTCGGGTTATTTTATGAACATGTAAGTAGTAGTGTTGAAGTAGTAGGATTATCATTCAACTCAATAAGTTGAAATGCGTTATCTGCCACTTGATGAATAAAATGAATTATTGACGTGTCCTAATAAGTATGTAGTTTATTTGAACGAATCAATTTATTCTTGATCAAGAAATATTATAAAAGTAATAATGGGTGACATGAACATGTCCATTGTTCATTATATTGATGTCGGCTGGCAAGGGATATTGTGAAATAACTATTGGGTTCGGTATCTTCGATTGATAATTGTATATTATCCCAATTGGGGGTTGTAATAGTTTATGGGTGAAGACCTTCGCCAACATATGAACATATCCAAAAGATAGTGCGCTTAGAATCACTAATTTGGAATTTCTTGTACATGTAATGTTAAAAGATATATTAATTATTTCGCATATAAAGTAAATTTAATTGAATAATCTTTATAACTCAACAATGATTTCATTTGAATTAATGGTATAATATAAAGTTGTTTATATTATTCATTAAATTAAAGTGTAAAGTTTTAATTGATATGTGGATTAAATTGAAAATATATAAAGATGATAATTAAAATAAATTTAAGGAATTAAATCAGTAAGTTTAATTATTAAATAGATTTTAATCTAGGATCAATTTATAAATAAATTAATCCTAATGTAAACATAATTTTCAATTACAAATATATATAAAAGCAAGTTAATTAGAAAAGGTACAGATGTGTGTATAGCTTTGCTAATTAAGAAAAGCAGCCGCCAGTCCCGGTCCAAGAGTTTATCGGGGAGGGAAATCGTTGTGAGGATGCTCTCGCCTCCTATGGTGCCTCGCTACCTATCGGGTGTTCCTTTCTCCTGAATCCCATTTCTTCGAGTAGGGATATTATTCACCAAGATTTAGTGGCTGTTGCTTTCCCGAGGTTAGGCGCGCCTTAGCCTTGATTGCTAACTTTCTTTCTTATCAAAATTAAGAAAAGCAGACGTCCCTGTTCTTCTTGAGTTTTGAACTTTCATAATCTTTTCAGCCAGCATCTGTATCGAATCAAGAGAGGTTCTTGCACGTGATCTTAGAAGGTTTTCATTCTGAAAGTCTCGCTTTCATCAACTCCTTTCAGAGACACCCAATGTGAGTTTTTACATGCTTTAATATCACTGTTTTAATGTTTCATTATATAGTATTCGATAAAGATTCTCGTAAATTTGAGATTTTCAATTGGTTTCGGCTTTTGTGATTGAACTTCGATGAAAAATCCCTTCAGTATAACAACTCTTAGACCATGCTAAATTTCGTAGCAAAAACCATGTTAGGAAGGCCTTAACCTGGTTTATGGCTATTATACATAGGATAAGAGTTTTTACCTTGTATAAAAGTTGTTATATATGGTATAAGAGTTTTTATACCTGATATAAGAACTGTTATAAATTTTTTTGTTCATATTTAAAGATAATACTCAATTTTGCAGCAAAAATTATGTTATGAATGCTTGAAACCTAGTTTAGTGCCTTTATATCACACATTTATTTATTTAATTATTTAATTTTCCATTTTGTATAAATATTGTCCTCTATCTCCTATTTAATTTGAATATTTTACTTAAAACAATCATATTTCATAAACTATTGATTCAATTTGATCCTTTTGAATGTTTTCTTCATATTATTTTTTTTCTTTTAGAAAGATAAAATTCCAAAATTTTCAGAACAAAAAGACATGGCATGCTTAATTTTGTATAAAACTCTTATAACATGGATGACAACTCTTATATTATATTTTAATTTCGCAGCAACATCATTTGAATACCTAATTGCTGGTATAAGAGCTATAAATAACATTATAATCCCCGACACACACAAAATTCATCAAAATGCATAACATTATATTAAATTAGATTGAATTGGGAATTTCAAAATAGTGTAATAAAACTGGGGTTTGCATTTTGGACAGTACCAAATGCAACAGAAGGAAGAATAGAAAAAGTGCAATTGTGATAGGTTTTAATATTGTCATTGTGTTGCGAAAAAAAAATACACAAAATCAATACAAATAATTCAAAATTTAAAGATCCTGGATGGATTTGAAGTTCAAAAACACACAAATTTCCAAGCAAATAACAAATTTTTTGAACGGCAAAACTGAAAGCCACATGAACACCATCTTCAATAGTTTTATCCATCGCTGCCAAAATATCAGCTAGGCAACCATCTATCTTCTACACATTAAATTCCACAAAAAAGCAATCAGTGACTGATGTCCACAAAGAATTATTTCTCAAATTAAATCATGGATCAAACATTATAATCAATGTACCATTGTATACTAGCTAATAACATCACTTGGCTATGTTCACATAAGTACCAATAAAGCGAGATTAAGGACTTTCTGCTTACCCTAATTCTCGCTATCTGTTCTTTCCCAGATTACAGCAATTGAGCCATCCTCTCTTTTGCAATTGAATAAGTCAAACATCGCTGTAGCATTCAATGTAATAAAATAATAAAACCAACTTGCACAAAATTATATCCCAAATCATATAGAAAAGAAGTGCTCTAAAAGAATTAGTCAATTGTGAGAAATACAAAAAAAACTCAGGGTGGCTGTTATGATATCAAAGGAACAAAAGAAAATTACGATTAAGAGAATTGGGAAAATGGTATAAGAAAATCACGTATTAACAAATAAAAGAAAGTTTAAAAACCGGTATGACCCAATTCGCAAAATATGATGTTTAGCTAAAATGTCTTTGTTTAAATAAATTTTGGGCTATAGTGAACTTACTAAATATCGTTACGATTCCAACAAGGTTATTTCTATCCGTATTTCAGCTCCACTACTCGCATGGTGGCCCGCGACGATTTTGCCACAGGTCAATTCTTAAATATAAAATTACTCTAATCTAGCAAAAAAAAAATGGATACAATAATCTTATTGAAGTTCAAATAAAACTTGGAAACTTCCTTAGCCGATATTTCACTTAAAAACACATGAACAGAAATCCACTTGTGACAAATTCATCAAAATTCAACTTAAAACATTAGAATGATATTCAGTAGATTCAACAAATTGAAGAAAAATACGTAATCTCATTTTGTAATTTTGTCGAGAATGAGATTTTGTGTATTTGTGTTCAAGCATCGTCGCAGCATAAGTTAATATATTTGGTTTGCATGATATGGAAAAACACTTGCTAATGTAACAAAATCTTTCTTACCATTTCCATTGCCTAGTACAATTCAAGCCTTTTATCCAGGAGCCACCCCTTTTAGGGTTGTATTGTTATTGTCAATGCTCAACCTCGGCTTTTCATTTTGCTCAACTAATTGTCTGAATTTTCCTTTATGATCCGTGCTTAGCCTAGGCGCTTCTTTTATATCTGGACTCTGCTGAGAATTCTCCAGTTCATCCCTGGTAAGTTTATTAGATCCAGTTTTAAGAAATGATATGAAGTTCTGAAGATGCGTGATATATTGGGGATAGAGTTCCAAGTCACAATGGTTTCCGCCCTTCACCCATAAAGGCGTATATTTCTCTTTACACATCTCCCACAGTTGCTTGCCATGTGTCCAATCCACAACTTCATCATCAGTTCCCTGCAAAAGTCACACATACGTACACTCAACACAATACAAATATTAAGATTATATTTATAACTTGCAATCAAGAAAGTTAAAATGATGTTTGATGAACTAATTCTCATAATTAAAAAGTATTACAAACAACGCTTACATGGATGACTAACACTGGGCAGTTGACCATTGTTATCTTGTCAACATTCTGAAATGGTTAAAAGCTTTACACAATTAGCTATATAAACATAGACTTGGTAAGAAGAAAGGTAAATTTTAAAAACATGTCGTATTGTTTCATAAAAAGTTTATTATGAATTTTTTTTTTTTTTTTTTGGCAAAAGGATGCCTATAATTTCTAAAGTTTGTAAATAAAGGAATAAAATATTTTTTTCATTAAACTAGTGATGTTCCATTGGGTATAATGAATTTAAACAAAATATTTTTTTCATTGAAACAGTGATGTTCCATTGGATATAATGAATTTAATAGTCCTATAATTTGACCATGTTATTTAAGAATTATTTATCAAAATTTCAGTAAATTTTGGAGATTATTATTTTATTATGATTTTTCAAAAGTTGCCATCACATTTTAATTAAAAACAATATTTGTAATTCTCAAAAATCTAAATATTTTGAATAAGGTGATATATTTTTATTAATTATGCTGCAAAATTTCACATTAAAATATGCAAAGATTATCATTTTTTAAAATTGTAATTTCAATTTGAAAATCTTTTCTCTTCTCACAATTGAAATTGCAAGCATCTTTTTGTAATAAAAAATTTCAAAATGACTTTTTTGCAAGACAGTCAAATCATATACCATGATTTGAAGTTTATCCTATAATAAATTAAATATTGAAAATAAAGTCAAAACCCATGTGTACCTTATAAATATCAAACCAAAAGGTTCTCTTGAGTGGATACATAACACGAAGGCCAGAAGCAATGGGGCTATGAAGAACTACAGCTCTTAATTGAGTTAAATGAGAAGCCAAATCAACAGTAGGACCACTTCCAACAGATTGTCCATATAATATTATGTTTTCTTCTTTTGCCCCATATCTTTCTTCTAGGCATCTAAACACTGCTTCTATGTCTGCATATGTATTTTGCTCTGATGCCTGCCAATTAAAAAACAACAAATATATCACCACTTAAACTTAAGCTTCCTTTTACTTGGTTGAATCCTTGAGAAAACGAAATTAACAATAAGATTCTTCAATTTATATCATAATTCTTGAAAGTAACGTTATCATAATTGCATTTTGGACATCAGACCAATGAAACTATTAATACTTAATGTGAAAATTCAACCAAGTTTCATCAGTAATATTATTGGAATATTTAATTTTTCAAATAATGATTTGGATGTATACATTTATAACAAGACTATGTTTCTACTATTTTATTTTTATCGATTCATTTACATCATACAAATGTATTTTAGATTATAATTTTGACATTTCTTTTAGCTTGAATCAATCATAATTTATTCTACATTGCTATTGTTAATTGATAACAGCCCACCTCATGGCCCGGAGCCCATGAGGCCCAAGAGGCCCAGTCATCTGTAATAACTCCCAACTGTTATGACAGGGTTAGTGCACGAGGGCGGTTTACGCACTATAAGAGCGGTTGACGCACTATGGTAGCGGTTAACGCACTCGTTCAGCACATGACCCAAACGGTTACGCCATGATCTAGAATAGCTATAAATACTATTTCTTCCGGTATTGCTCGGATACATAATTCTAACACTCAGATCAATATTCTAGCAATCGTACTCCCACCCTTGTATTAACTTGAGCGTTTGAGAGGCTTCGCCGGAACCCCAACTGAGCCTATCTAACCTATGTTTGTGGTTGCAAGTAGCTACATTCCTAGTTACAGAGTCCCACCTTGGATCACGCGACAACATTGGTGCGGTGAGCGTGGACACCTTCATTATAGGATATCAGTCATGGATCCCAATTAATCTCAATGAAAAACGAAGCAAACCATTAATCCAGAAGAAAGTCATAATCAAATGGAGAATGCCTCAATGGAAACAGGCGAGCGTACCCTGCCTCAGGATGTCCGAGGAAACATAATGACACACATTTCGATCTCCGGAGAGATGGAAAGGGATTTGGAGGTCTGGCTCCTACCTAGTGCCACCCCAAAAGAGTAAGCTTTGGCTAAGTACACCAAATAGCTGATGTACATGGTAGCAACGGTGCAAGACACCGTTAATGAAGAGAAATCAACCCATGAGGCCAGCGAAAGAAGGCTTCAAGCCTTGGAAGCCGTTATGCAAAACAGGATCCCGCATGGTTACAAGAGGCGCCTAATGCATAGCAAGCCGGAGTTGGAGGCTCCCCGCACAATCAGAAGGGAGGTGGATAAATACGGCTAGGAGAGATCGGAGAGGAAACGGGATATATCCCGCAGCCCCATTAGATCCCATCGCCCTAGTAAAGAGCCGACGCAATAAGAGGAACATTAGGAGGATCGGCTGTGGAATCCAATCGGATATAGTGAATGGGAGAGCTTGGGCTCTTCGGAAGAGTAGGCCTGAGAAAAAGAAGACCCCCACTAGAGAGGGACTTAGGAAGCGGTCAGGTCGGGCAAGAAGTCAAGTCGAAAAGACTTTGACCGGAGTACGTCAGGTAATCGGAAAGGAGGCTAGACCATTCTCAGGAGGATTATTTCAGGGCCACCCAAGAGTCGATCAGAAAGGAGGAGATAGAGGCTGTAATGAGGTAGTAAAAGCTGGAAATGATGAAAGACCTGAAGGCTTACATGACCAAGGTCGGGGTAGATCCAATGCTGCCGGAAATTGAGGACGTAAAATCTTCGTTCTCCAGGGAGATCCAACAGGCACCCTTCGACCCAAAATTTAAGTACCCAAAGCTACGCATGTATAACTAGGGAAAGGAATCTGGCCAATCACATAAAAAACTTTCGCCAATCCTTGATTTCTATAGTCGCATCAGATTCTATGAAGTGCAAGCTATTCCAAACCATGTTGGATGGCCCGGCCAACTACTAGTTTGAAGGACTCAAGCCTGGGTCGATCACATCCTTTAAACAGATGGCCCAAGACTTCATTTTATACTTCATCACCTTTATCCCACCCTAGAAGACAGTTCAAGATTTACAATTGTGCAGGCAGAACCGGGGATAAAGCTTGTCCTCCTTCCTCGAGTGATTCAACAAGTTGATGTTGAGGATAAGGGGGTGTGGTCTAGAAGTGGTATCGATGCCTTGGCTAACAACTGCCAATGCTAAGACATATCAAAGGAACTACTAGTTAAAAGGTTGAAGTCACTGGTCTTGATGATGTAGGAGGCACGAAAATGGATAGTGTGGGAGAACCACCAGAAGCAAAGGGCAGGGCAGGATGGTGGAAGGGGTAACGTGAGCCCAATGAGATAGCATGGGGTCGGCCATCCTCAGAGGGGAGAGTTCAGGAGGATGGAGGGTGGTAGAGAATTCCTACCACTATGCGTAAGCAAGAAGGAGGTGTTGTACTGGGTTGAGCGAAGCATCCAGAATATTGAATACCCCCCAAAGATGTGCCGAACCAGAAAGACATTGACATACTATGACTTTCACAAGTCAAGAGGCCACGATACAGAAGAGTGAAGGCACTTAGCCATATAATTGAATAAGAAGGCAGCCGCCGGAGAGTTCAACCGATTTTTAGCAAGAAATCCACTAAGAAGGGATAAGAATCAAAAGATAAACCTCACTATGAGCGGTGGGAGAGAGGTATAAATGCCCCACCAATCCCTAGAGGGGTTATACACGTGATTGCAAGAGGCCTCGCTATGGTAAAATGAAAGAGAGGTGAAGACCGGAGTCATGCTTGCACCGATCCCAGCATAAGTTTCTCTTTTGCATATATGAAGAAGCCCCTCCCGCATTCAGATGTACTTGTCATCAATGTCAACGTTGACGATTACTTAATCAAAAGGGTCCTGGTAAATACTGGAAGCTCGGTCAACCTGATGACATCGACCACTTTCAACGCCCTGTAAATTAACCCCAACAAGATAAGAATGGATTAAGGGCCAGTCATAGGGTTAGCAGGTAAGTAGGTCACCATGGCGAGCTCCGTTACTGTAACCTTGATGATGGAGGACTCATACCCTAAATGGAAAAGCCAGGTGGAATTTTTCATGGTTGACATGCCATTCGCATATAACCTGATCATAGGGAGACCAACCATTTCAGACTCCGAGGCAGTGATATCATTAAGATATCTCGCTATGCTAATCCCATGGCATAAGTGATTGGCCTTAGTCTAGGGTAGCCAGTGAGTGGCAAGAGAGACATATATGGCATATCTGAGTTCCGATCCTGCCCTAAAGGTCGAAGAGAGAGATAAGACTGAAGTCGTGGACAAGTTGGAGACCCCGATCCTAACGCAGGGCAAGGAAGTAAAGATTGCAAACACCTGGAAAGGAGGGCTTAAGGATGATTTAGCTAGGGTGCTAACAGAAAACATGCATACTTTTGCATGGCAAATGGAGAGGAGTCGACCCGATGCTTATGGAGCACGAGCTGAACATAAGCCCAGACTTCACCCTGTTGGTCCGTAAACCGGCTAATAACAACAGTAGAGGGGGGGTGAATGTGAATACTGGGTAACTTTTAGATTCTTTTCGTTTTATAGTTAACTCAGTACAATTTTTATATGAGTGCTGAGCATGCATACTAAGTGTGATATAAAAACTTATAAACTACTCAGCAAGGTTGGCACAGTTTATCTTCAACCTCTTACTGAGTGAAGATTACTCAGTATGAGATGGATAACAAGCAATTATAAGAGAGATGAATGAGCGAGATGCTGATGAAACTAAACGCTTAGAGTTAGAAGGATTACTCCTGAGATTTTATCCTAGTTTAGCCTCCGCCTAATCTAGTCCCTGGATCCCTCTTCGAGCTTTAATCCACTAGTGGTTCGTTCCTTCAATAGGCAGAGAAGCCTTTACAGCGGGTAGACACAATTACAAAAAGTCCCTCCTTTCTAACTACCGCGCAACCTCAGTTTGGGTACCCTTCCCAAACTGCCACTTAAGTTGGATAGAATAAATTACAGAAAGTCCCTCCAATCTAACTACCACTTCCTCATTTTGGGTAACCTTCCCAAACTGACACTCAAGATCTCAAAAGAGATTTGTGAACTGAATTCAACTTATAAAATGTTGAATCCTTACAATGTTATATCTCAAAATGGATTCTCTCTATTACAAATACATATAGAAATGATTGTTTGCTTGATTTGAATTTCTGGGATGCTAGAATGACAGTGGCTTAGCTCTTAGGAAATTCAATGTGATTCGCAGTTCACTTATTTTTTTTTCAACTTCTACTTCACTCTTCTATTTATACTTAGAGGATCTGCAGGGTAGCCGTTGTAGACTTCTCATCTCTGTAGTTCTTTAATATTTCTTCTCTTCAAGTCTTTCAAATCTTCCCTTTGGAGATAGCTTCTGAGACATTCAAAGATAGAAAAATCAACGTTGAGGCAAGATAAGCTTCCATGGATGAAAGCTCTTTTATCTTCAAGTGAAACCGATTTGGAGAGAGAGAGAGAGATGTGGGTTGTACAACGTACAATCTTGATTGGTTGAAGTTGCTGACATGTTCTAGCATGCACAGAGACACTAAGGAATGGTGGTTGACAGAGGCGCACTCTACTTGGACATTTGTGAAAAAGTATCAGTCAAACTTTAGTGGAGTGGAGCCATTTTGACTTATTGTGAATATTCTATTGTTTGCTGCATTGATTAAGAAAGCAACAAAAGAGAGTATTCTGTTTCTTAACAGAAACCGTTAGTAGTACAGCTGTCAATTAATTCTCAAAGTGTCATAATAAAGAATTGCTTTTAATTAATAAAAGCAGCACTCAATTTGTGCTGAGTGACTATTGCCTAAACTGCATAGTACTCAGCATGGATTCTACTTAGTAAAGTAGAACTCAGCTTTTCCTATCTAAGCCGTAACTTAATTAATTACTTACAGTAAACTGAGTTGATTTTTCACAATACTCAAGTCTACTTCATTAATTAAGAGTATACTTAGTACCTAATAAAATTCGCTATCCTATTCGGTTTGCTAGTTCCAAAACATTTTTAAGTACTTGTTAGGTACTAATTAACTTGGGTTCTACAATCTCCCCCATTTTGGACAGATAGCAAACTAGGTAGATGAAGAATTTAATTAAGTGAGTCTGTTTTGAAAAAACAGATATACCTGGATAGTGATGTAAGATTCCCTTTACTAAGTGACTTCCCTTGTCAGCTTGAACTCCCCCATACTGAGTGAGTCTTCCTTAAGCAGCTCAGCTCCCCCATACTTAGAGGATTTTCCTTTTGAGACTTTTATCTTACCTTAGCTTTTCTTCAGGGTTTGGTCTCTTGTATGAATTCCTGCATTATACATATCATCACAGCAGAAACATTCATACAGCATGTTATAAGTTAAGAAGAACTCAACTTTGAGGTGAAAACTTGTATTTTATAAATGAATAACTTAGTCAGTACATAATATATGTTCTGAGCTAAGATTACATGAAGTCCAATTACAAGTTTTAACTACTCAAAACTAGCCTAACGCCTATAAGTTGATGAAGAAGAGGATCCATGCTATCTTTGCTTATCCTGTGCTCTTGACCTTTGCTAAGGATCCCTGTGTTGAGGTAGAGATCCCTTTAGCTGACTTTCCGTTCGGGTAGCATCTTCAGCTACTTTCTCCCCCATTGCTATCTAGCCTTGAACAATTTAATCTCGGCACAGATTAAAGGCGTCAAGAGCAGCTTGGAAGCTTTCCTGCTAGCCTATAATTGCAGGGGAAATCTCTTGCTACAGTTGCTCCTTGCCCTTAGTTGAGAGGAAGTCTTGGTCATTTAATTCACTCAGCAGCAGATGATGGCACCTTGAGAGATAAGCGATCTAATCAAAACCTTGGCTCGCGAACTGTTGAAAACACCAGAGTAAGCCGCGGAAGTCCATTGCTATCAGTGCGATCTTCAGCCTTGAGTCAATGTCGTAGATCTGAGGGCAGATGGTAACTACATTTTTAGAAGTGAATTCAATATCATTTCCATACATTTCTCTCAGTTTCATTAGGGCTTCAATCTTCTGTGATGTGGCATAAATGTTGGATTTCAACTCATCATGCTTGGTGTGAAATGACAATCTAGTCTTTGGGCAGAGAGACTCGCTCAGAGGCATACTGGGCATAGGCAAGGTAGGGAAGATTTATCCCATAGCGGACACAAGGAACTTCTGTGAGAAGCAACCTTATCCATAATGTGGTCTGTGATCTCACATTGAATTGTTTCCATCTTGGTGCTGAGAGAATCCAGATTACCACTAGGTGCCTTATCCAGCTTTGCAGAGATAGTCTCCAACAACTCTAAGACTTGGTCTTGTTTCTGGTCATGAAGGAGCATGAACTTAGCCTCTTGCTCCACAACCTTAGCTATGCTGTGGCCAATGTCCTTTGTAGTGGCCATCTTGCGATTAGTGAGCCTCTTTATTTTGGCCTGTTCCCTATCGAATTCATAAATCTATGTCACCTAAGTAGCCATGTTGGTACTCAAGAGACTCAGCTACTCAATGGCAGCATCCACACTACCCTTTATCTTTCCTACGACAGGGTTTGCTAACACAGTAGACGTGGGGATAGATGTAGTAGCTGCCCCAAGCTGGGCTGTAGACTCAGTTAATCCGTTCAGGATCAACGCCATCTTATCAACCAAATCTTGGCACTCTCTTTTGCCAAGTGATTTTGAATAGCCAACAAGCTGGCCTGGATTCTCTCAAACTCCTCAAAGTAGAGAGATTCACTGGGCACACTTTGTGCTGTTCGAACTCAAGTAATTTTGCCTTGAGTTTGGTGGATAAGTCCGTCAATTCTTGAGTCAGTAGCTCTTGGCTTACTGCTCCATCTAACTCAGCATCAATCTTGAGTGTTGGAAATTGCTTTCTAACTAACTCACGGATCTGTGCGAAGAAGGATGTATCAGCCATTTCTAGCTGTCTGCTAGATTCAGGTACTTCTTTAGCTATAAAATTTACTTCAGCAGACTGATCACTTGCTTTTCCCTGCTAAGCGGAGTCTTAGCATTGGGAACTTCCTTAACCATATGGGTTAAGGGGGTAGAGGATGGGTTTAAAGAAAAAGGTGGTGTTTGGTCAGAGGAAGGAACTAGCTTAGGAGGAATAGAAGGAACTGTGGTTTGAGTTTGATGTTGTACTGGAGAAGTGTTAGGACTGGTGAAGGAGGTGGACAGGAATGGTCTTGGCTAGTGGTTGGTGAAGAAATGTGAATGGGTGAAGATTGGTTATGGATAGGAGAAGATGAAATGTTAATGGGAGAATTTACAGTATTAGTAGGAGGAGGTGAATCTACAATTGATAATTCAGTAACTACAGGAGTAGAAACTGAGGGGATTGAAGAATGTACAGGAAGAAGAGATTGAAGCTTTATAGAAGAAATAGGGGTAGGATTTAGAGGAACCTCTGGGTTAGCTGTTTGACCCAAGGATGTGTCAGCTTGAGGTTCTTCAAACTGAGTAGAAGGTTTCTCAGTTTGAGTGACAAAGGGTAAGGAGATGTTGGGATCTTGAGGATCAGATTCCTCAAGGATTACGGATGGGGTTTCTCCAACATCGTCCTCGCTGCTCACCACCTGAACATTGTACTTTAGAGGTTTATGGGTGGCAGAGCTCTTGCGTTGAGTGTTTTTAACTTTGGCAATTACATCATCAAGCTCAGCAGTAGTTTCTTCCTTAGTTTTCTTGACCTCGCCCTACTCCTTAGCTTCTTCTGAGGTATCCAGTTTACGCTTTCTTTGGCGCAGGATTTCCTCAGCCTCAGACTCAGTTTCTTCTTCCTTGTCCTCCGCCATCTGCTCAGCAAGAAATTTAGCCTCCACTTCTCTTTGTGCATAGGTTTTGGCCTTCATTTATCTCCTCTGGCGCTGGGGCTGAGCAGGAGCTTCATTAGACTTGGCTGGGCTCTTCCCTTTATCCTTAGGGGAAGTAGCCTGTTGTGCTGTGGAGGAGGTGGTAGTAACCTTCTGAAGGATACTTGAAATAGGGACATTGTCAGAGCTTGAATCATCCCCAAACTCAGCCACAAAGGGGTCTTCCTCCTCCTTGCTGATATCCACAAGTACTACTATCAGTACTGAATTTAGCTTGCACTGCTGTTTAGCTTTGTTATACCTAGCATATACCTTTTGATGGGTCATCTTGCTGAAGTGCGACATCTTCAACATCTTCTTTATTGGCAGAAATTGATCTACCAGACTCCCCCAAAAACTCGCCCAAATCGACTTTCACTACCCTCATTATTTTAGATATGAGGTAGCCATAATGATAGAAGGTAGTCACTTTGGTCAGGTGATGAAGTATCAACACTGGCCAGTTAAGTTTCTTACCCTCTACCATATGGTAGACCACACACCTTTTGAAATAGGTGTAGCTAGTCAACGAGCCAGTCTTTGGTAGCAACAGCTTCACAACCAACTCATGGCACATCTTGGCTTCCTAAGACATCCCGCTGGCTATAATTTTCCTAGATACATAGTTGGCGGGGAGTTCCCAATCTTCAGGCATAACCACTGTATCTTCATCTCCAGACCTTCTGAGCTGAGTGCCTGAATTAGGCATCTTGAGAATGCTCGAAATGAGCCTGCTACAAATCAGTGTGGTATTGCCTACATACTCCATCAATAAGACATCATTGAAGCCCTTAATAGTGTATAGATGAGTATAGAAGGCTCTCATGAGTCCTGTTACTGCTGGACCCTCCATCTTCAGAAACGCACTAAGTCGCTGTTGCTTGATGACTCTGTGCATCGTCTTGTTCAGCAGTAGTCCTTCATAATCAACCTCATAGACTGGGCCAAAGTCTAGGTTATCTTCCCAAACGATTTTGGAGGTTTGAATTCCTTTCTTCAAGTGATTTTCTCCGTTTTTCCTTGATTGTCCACCATAATCTTTCATCATAGTGGTTTCCTTGAGTCTGTAGGTACTTTCGATTTTCACCATTTGAGAGTTTGAAGGGAGAAAACAAGAGAATTTGCAGAAGAGAGAATTTAGGGTTCGAATGCTTTTAGGTTTTCAAATTCAGAAAGCAAGTAACCCTTAAGCCTTTTTAAGTTTAACTTTTATAGGCAAAGACCCATTTCAGAAGGTATGTATCATAATCTCAGCTTAAGATGGATAATTAACGCTGAGATTAATAGCTAATGAACCGTCTCAGTAAAAAGGTGAGTTTAAATAAAAACTATTCAAATTCGAGTCATTTGAAAATGTAGAGATTTGAGTTAAATACAGCAAAACTGAAAACTCATGCTATTATTTTAGGAATACTGACGGTGTTTATCCACTTATCTTCTTAGAGCTTGATCTTCAACACTTAGCCAAAATTTTGAGAATTTTATTTCCCTTCTTATTGTGGATTTGCCATACCAATTAACTGCCTCAGTGTAATGAACTGCTCCTTTGGTAATGGCTTGGTGAAAATGTCAGCACGCTATTCTTCAGAAGGAACATGCTCCAGCTTGACATCTCCTTTTAGCACATGATATCTAATTAAGTGATGTCTGATATTGACATGCTTCATTCTTTCATGCTGGAATGGATTTTTGGATAAATCAATTGCACTCTTGTTGTCGCACATGACTTTGAGATAATTAGACTTGATTCCATAATCTTCCAATTGCTGCTTTACCCAAAGGAGTTGGGCTACGCAACTTCCAGTTACCATGTACTCAGCTTCAGCTGTACTAAGCACAACTAAGGTTTGCTTCTTGTTGTACCAAGAAACAAGGCATTCTCCAAGGAAGTGGCATCCTTCTATTGTGCTCTTTCTGTCCAGCTTATCTCTTCTATAGTCTACATCTATGAATCCCTTAGGAGTGAAATCTGAACTGTTGGGATACTATAGACCTGCTTCTATTGACTCTTGCAAGTATCTGAGAATTCTCTTCACAGCTGCTAGATGCGATTCTCTAGGATCAACTTGGTAGCGAGCACAGTAGCATACAACATACTGAATATCTGGCCTGCTGGTAGTGAGATAAAGAAGAGAGTCAATGATTCCTCTGTAGAATTTGCTATCTACAGGTTTTCCAGCTTTGTCTTTACTTAGTATAGTATCAGTGGCCATGGGAGTTGACATTGGTTTTAAATGCACCATGTCAAATTTCTTCAACATTTCTCTTTCATATTTAGCCTGACTGATGAAAATTCCATCTTCAATCTGCTTGATTTGAAGACCAAGAAAGAAATTGAGCTCTCCCATCATAGACATTTCGAACTCGCTCTTCATTTGATTACTGAATTCCTTGCACAGTGTTTCATTAGTTGCTCCAAATATGATATCATTAACATATATTTGGACTAGCAACACATCTTCCTTTCTTCGCCTGATAAACAGTCGTATCTTATTTTCCTCTTTGATAGCCTTTGCTGATTAAGAAATTGGTCAACCTCTCATACCATGCTCTTGGTGCCTGCTTCAATCCATAGAGAGCTTTCTTCAGTTTGAAGACGTGCTCAGGATTTTTGGCATCTCCAAATCATGCAGGCTGGTGGACATAGAATTCTTCTTGGATGAATCCATTTAAGAAAGTGCTTTTAACATCCATTTGAAACAGTTTGAAGTTCATATGGGATGTGAAAGCACAAAGGATTCAAATGGCTTCAAGTCTGGCTACTAGGTCATAGGTTTCATCAAAAGCAATGCCTTCTTGCTAATTATAGCCTTGAGTGACAAGCCTGACTTTGTTTCTGATAATATTTCCATCTTCATCAAGCTTGTTCTTGAAGACCCATTTGGTGCCAATTATTGATCTTCCTTTAGGCTTAGGAACTAGATCCCAAACATCATTGCGTTTGAACTGATCTAGCTCTTCTTGCATTGCGATCATTCAGTAGTAGTCTCCTTCTGCATCTTCAAACTTCTAAGGTTCGATCAATGATATGAAGGCTAGATGATTCATCATCCTGCTGAGCTATCCTCTTGTCATTACTGGATTGTGAACATCATCAACTATGCTGTTAAGCGGATGGTTACGATGAGCTCTAATTTCTCTAGGTAGACTTGGATCATCTACTGGAAGATTGATAATTGGATGCTGAGGAGGTGGTTCATCTACTCCAACGTTGAAATTGATTGAGAAATCTGCATCGTTGTCTTTGGTTTCCTCAGCATGGAAATCCCGAGTTGAGTTGGGTAACTCAACTTGTTGTGTACTGAGCGAATTTGAAAACTGAGTGGCCCCTTCATCTTCTTCATTTGGATGCCTCTCTGCAATGTTAGTTTCATCAAAATCTACATACATAGACTCCTTTAAGAGACCGGTTCGCTTAACATATAATCTATATGCCCTACTATTAGTTGAGTATCCAAGAAAGATACCTTCATCAGACCTAGGATCAAACTTTCCTAATTGCTCTTTGGTGTTAAGAATGAAACATCTACAGCCAAAAGGATCTGAGGTAACCAATCTTAGGCTTGCACCCTCGCCAAAGCACATAGGGAGTTTTCTCAAGAGTTGGGTGAATTAAAACCCGATTCAAGATATAACATGCTGTGTTAACAGGTTCTCCCCAAAAGTATTTTGGTAGATTGTTATCACTCAGCATGGTTCGAGCCATTTCAACTATGGTCCCGTTCTTTCTTTCTACAACCCCATTTTGTTAAGGAGTATAGGGAGAAGAGAAGTTGTGCTCAATGCCATGCGCTGAACAGAATTCTTCAAAATGGAAATTCTGGAATTCACAACCATGATCACTTCGAATTCTACTGATTTTAGTTCCTAGTTCATTCATTATCCGATTATTGAGCTTGACAAAACATTCATAGGTCTCATCTTTGCTACTCAGCAAGACTACCCATGTGAATCTCGTGAAGTCATCTACAACAACTAGAGTGAATCTCTTACCACGCAAACTTATAGGTTAAATTAGGCCAAAAAGGTCTAGGTGTAGCAAATCCAATGGTCACTTAGTTTCTACGTGATTAATAGATCTAAATGATTTCTTAACTTGCTTACCAAGCTGGCAAGTTGAGCAAAGTTTATCCTTTTCAAAGTTGATGCTAGATAACCACACAACTAATTGCTATTTGGCCAGTTTGGACAGAATGCTCATATTGATATGACCCAACCTTCTATGCCATAGCCAAGCATTTTCCTCCTTAGATATGAGACATACATTAGAGGAGCCAGGGGATAAATTAACCATATAAACATTATTGGTTCTAGGAGCAAAGAGTATGGTTGAGTTAGTCTTACTATCAATTACTGAGCATCCTGCTGAGTCAAAAATAACCTTCCTACCTTTATCGTAGAGCTAGGCTACGCTGAGTAGATTGAACTTCAGTCCTTTGACTAGAGACACCTCTTAGATTGAGGGAGATAGGCCAACAGTGCCACACCCTACAATATTGCCTTTCTGGTTATCTCCAAAACTGACACTTCCATTTCTCTTGTGTTCCAATGAGATGTACTGGCTTTCATCTCCTATCATATACCTTGAGCATTCACTATTTAAGTATCACATTTGAGAGTCATCAGCGAATCTAAGGCTCACCTACAAAACAATTAAGTTTTCTTAGGTACCCATGCTTTTGAGCTGGGTCCTCCCTTGTTAGCAGTGCTTATGTTTATCCAATCTTATTCGTCATAATAACCATTTTTATGTCTACATTTAACTGTGACATGTCCAGTTTTCCCACAAAAATCGCACACAATTTTTTTCTTGGGCTGGCTTGCTTTCTTCTGTTTAAAGGATTTGTTCCTCTTTGAATTGCGAGTTTGGTTATTTGAAATTTGATTGTTGGTAGGAGGAGGATCCTCTTTCTTCTTTAATGCTGATATCTCAGCAGTCAGCTCATCTAATTTATTAGTGAGCTTGCTGATAGCACATTCTTGATACTCAGCTTTTTCTTTAAGAAAGCGAATATCAAGCGATAAGGAAGCATTAGTATCTTCGAGATCGTCACTTCTCCTCACTATCTCTTTGATGTTTTTCATTGATTTGTTTGTTAGTTTCATTACATCAAAGAAAGCCTGGACAAATTCTTCAATTGAAAAAGAAATATCAGAATGTACCTCAGTATGCTGATCTTTCTCTTTATCATGCTTAGCTTCAAAGTTGTTAGCAGAAGACTTTGAACTAGATGTAGATGTTGAGCATTCACCATGATTGTCGAAATCCATCAAGCAGAGATTGGCTGAATCAGAGGCTTCTTTATCAGAAGATGAAGATTCTTCTGAGTCACTCCAAGTGGCAGCAAGAGCTTCAATGTTCTTGGAGAATCTCTTCTTGAACCTGTCCTTCTTTGCTTTTGGACAGTTTGACTGGATGTGACCTTTTTCTCCACACCCATAGCACTTGATATCTTTGCTATGCTCTTTTCTTAGTCCTTCCTCAGCTCCAAGTTTGTGCTGAGTTGACTTGATTTTAGCGGCAAACTTCTTCTAACTGAACTTCCCGTCCTTCTTTATAATGCATTTGAAACTCCTTGTAAGAAGATCCATGTCTTCATCAGAGTCGTAGCTGGTGGACTCATTAGATGATTCAGCTTTGAGGATAATGGCTTTACTGTCCTTGCCCAGATTTCTCTTGGAGTTATCTGAGTATTTTCTCAGGGACATCTCATGAGTCAGCAAGGTGCCTATCAGCTCATCATAGATATAGGTCTTAAGGTCATGAGCTTCCTCGATTGCACTCTTCTTGGAATCCCACTCTACTGTGAGAGTGTGGAGAATTTTCTTTACGAGCTCTTCCTTGCTGAACTCCTTTCCAAGTCGTTTTAGTTCATTAATAATGTTCATGAATCGGGTATTCATATCTGAATACCTTCATTGGTAGCAATCGAGAACATCTCATACTCTCTCAGCCTGAGGTTTATCTTTGACTCCTTGACCTTGTTTGTCCCCTCATAGGTAATCTCCAGTTTCTTCCAGATTTCCTGTGCTGTTTGACATCTTGAGACCCTGTTAAATTCTATAAGATCAAGCACATAATGTAAGTAGTTAATGGTTGCGGCATTCTCTTTGAGAAGCCTCAGATCAACGTCATTGTAGTCCTCTGGATCTATAGGTCTACGCACATTGTTCCTGACCTTAGTAGGAACTCTAGGACCAAGCTCAATTACGAGCCAGACCTGCATACTTTGAGACTGGATGAAATTTTTCATACGATTTTTCCAAAAAGTATAATCAGTACCATCAAATAGAGGAGGTCTGGCAACAAACATTCCTTCTCTGAGAAGAACTAACTAACCAGAACTCGAGCTAAAGTTATTATATGCCATTTAAGGATCTAACTCAAGATGATTAGTCTTAAAGTTGAGCAACTGCTCTAATACCAGTTGTTGGTCTATAAACCAACTAATAATAACAGCAGAGGGGGGGTGAATGCGAATACTGGGTAACTTTTAGATTCTTTTCATTTTATAGTTAACTCAGTACAGTTTTTATATGCGTGCTAAGTATACGTGCTGAGTGCGATATAAAAACTTATAAACTACTCAACAAGGCGAGCACAGTTTATCTTCAACCTCATACTGATTGAAGATTACTCAGTACGAGATGGATAACAAGCAATTATAAGAGAGATGAATGAGCGAGATGTTGATGAAGCTAAACGCTTAAAATTAGAACAAATACACCTGAGATTTTATCCTGGTTCAGCCTCCTCCTAATCTAGTCCCCGGATCCCTCTCCGAGCTTTAATCCACTAGTTGTTCGTTCCTTCAATGGGCTGAGAAGCCTTTACAATGGGTAGAAACAATTACAGAAAGTCCCTCCTTTCTAACTACCGCTCAACCTCAGTTTGGGTACCCTTCCTAAACTGACACTTAAGTTGGATAGAATAAATTACAGAAAGTCCCTCATTTCTAACTACCACTTCCTAAATTTGGGTAACCTTCCCAAACTGACACTCAAGATCTCAGAAGAGATTTGTGAACTGAATTCAACTTATAAAATGTTGAATCCTTATGTTATATCTCAAAATGGATTCTCTCTATTACAAACAGATATAGAAATGACTGTTTGCTTGCTTGATTTGAATTTCTAGGAAGCTAGAATGACAGTGGCTTAGCTCTTAGGAAATTCAATGTGATTCCCAGTTCATTTTTTTTTCAACTTCTGCTTCACTCATCTATTTATACTTAGAGGATCTCTGTAGTTCTTCAATATTTCTTCTCTTCAAGTCTTTCAAATCTTCCCTTTGGAGATAGCTTCTGGGACATTCAGAGATAGAAAAATGAACTTCGAGGCTAGATAAGCTTCCATGGATGAAAGCCCTTTTGTTTTCAAGTGAAATCGATTTGGAGAGAGAGAGAGACACGTGTTGTTCAACGTACAATCTTGGTTGGTTGAAGTTGCTGACATGTTCTGGCTAGTGCAGAGATACTAAGGAATGGTGGTTGACAGAGGCACACTCTACTTGGACTTTTGTGAAAATGTATCAGACAAACTTTAGTGGAGTGGAGCCATTTTGACTTGTTGAGAATATTCTATTATTTGCTGCATTGATTAAGAAAGCAGCAAAAGAGAGTATTCTATTTCTTAACATAAACGGTTAGTAGTACAGCTGTCAATTATTTCTCAAAGTGTCATAATAAAGAATTGCTTTTAATTAATAAAAGAAGCACTCAGTTCGTGCTGAGTGACTATTTCCTAAACTGCATAGTACTCAGCATGGATTCTACTTAGTAAAGCAGAACTCAGCTTTTCCTATCTTAGCCATAACTTAATTAATTACTTACAGTAAACTGAGTTGATTTTTCACAATACTCAAGTCTACTTCATTAATTAAGAGTATACTTAGTACCTAATTAAATTCGCTATCCTATTTGGTTTGTTATTTCCAAAATGTTTTTAAGTACTTGTTAGGTACTAATTAACTTGGGTTCTACACACCTTGGTGAGACAAAAGAGGATAACCATAGCCCGGAGAAACAGCGAGCTATAACCAAAGAAGTGTCCCAATTACTGAAGATCAGCCATAACCGGGAGGTGCATTATCCTGAGTGGGTTGCTAACATGGTGTTAGTGAAGAAGCCTAGCGAGGACTACCGCATGTGCATGGATTTCACTGACCTGAATCAAGCATGCCCCAAAGACTATTTTCTGCTCCCTAACATCGACTCGCTGGTAGATTCCACAGCTAGGTTCATCGCATATTCTACCTTGGACACCTAAGCAAGATACAACCAAATCCCTATGGCCAAGTTTTATGTGGAGAAGACGTCGTTCATTACCCATGAAGGTACCTATTACGACAAAGTCATGCCATTTAGCCTTAAGAATGCTGGGGTAACCTATCAGCAGATGGGTACAATGATATTTAGGGAAATGATCGGAAAGACGTTGGAGCTGTATGTAGACAACATGATCATTTAAAGATAAACCTTGGATGAACACCAAAAGGATGTGGAGTTGGTACTGAAAGCCCTGAACCAGCACAACTTGAAGCTCAACCTAAAGAAATGTGCTTTCGGAATCACTAGGGGCAAGTTCTTAGGGTTCTTTGTCTCCCAACGTAGCATTGAGGTGAACCCCGATAAAATAAAGGCGATCCTGGACCTCAAATCACCGAGGAATGTAAGCAAAAGCTGTACGAGAAGATAAATGCATTAGGATGTTTTATCTCATGCTCGGCCAAAAGATGCCTCCCCTTTTACAAATCATTAAAGGGTGAGAAGAACTTCACTTGGAGCGAGGAGTGTGAAAAGGCATTTGAGGATCTCAAGGCCTTCCTCTCCTCCCCACCGTTCCTTAGCAGACCGACGGGATGTGAAATGTTATACCTCTATGTTAGCAGTGAAGCAAAGACCATAGGGGGAAGTGTTGATACAGGAAGAGGGATCATAGCAGTTCTCAATCTATTACATGAGCAGAGTTTTGAAGGGGGTTGAGCTAAGATACCCAAACCTTGAGAAGGTAGCCTACGCGGTCATCACTACATCCCAAAGGTTATGGCATCACTTCCAAAGCCAACCTATAGTGGTCTGAACCAACCTGGGCCTGAAGAAGATATTGCAGAGGCCTGAGACCTCAGGAAGAATAGTAAAATGGGCCCTGAAACTATCCCAATTTGATGTATATTTCAAGCCTAAGAAGGCCATGAAGGGGTAAGTGTTAGCAGACTTCATACAAGAAATACCAGAAACCGAAGTGGAGGTCTTGCAAGTGATCACTTGGACTGTTTATGTGGATGGCAGCTCAGCCAACAACCTGGAGGAGTCGGTATACACATGGAAGGCCTCCGGAGGAGTTGTTATCAACCAGGCCATCAACCTAATATTTCATATTACCAACAATGCCGTGGAATACAAGGCTTTCATCGAGGCTTTGAGGATAATTGAGGTAATTGAGCTGGATCGGGTCAAAATCTGTAGCGATTCTAAGCTGGTGGTTAACTAGCTAGGGGGTGGATATACTATCAAAGATGAGGTAATGAGAAAATATGCCGGGCTAGTAAAGGACCTTTTGGCCAGAATAAGGGAAAAGGGCTCCAAGTTAGAAGTCCACCACATTACTAGAACTGAGAACGCAGAGGCAGACAAATTAACCAAGGCCGTATCGAACCCATAGGGTGAAAAGCTGATCCCAAGAGTGATCCTTGAGCTGATGACCCCTAGCATCAACCAACCTGAGATCTTCATGATTGAAAGTGGCCCTCAAGAGCTGGAATGGTACACCCCCATTTGACATTATCTAAAGGAGGGGGCACTACCAAAGGATGAAGCCAAGGTACAAAAGGTCATCTGCAAATCATTTCAATACGCCCTCAAAGGGGAAGATTCGTTCCAAAAGTCCATCAGCCACCTATAGAGGAAGTGTTTAGGCCGGAAAGACATGGAGTATGTGATAAAATAAATGCACGAGGGGATCTGTGGGGGTCATAAGAAGAAAGATGCAATAGTGAGGAAGGCACAACTTTAGGGGTATTTCTGGCCAAACATGGAGGAAGATGCAAAAGAAATCATCCAAAGATGCCGATCTTGCCAAAGTTACGCAAAAAACCTCCAGGCCCCTCCGAGCATAATGACGGTAATCATAACAACATGGCCATTCTATACCTAGGGAGTGGATATAGTAGGGCATCTTACCCATGTCCCAGTTTTAGAAGAAGTTCATCATCGTGGTGGTCGACCACTTCTCAAAGTGGGTTGAAGCTGAGGCAATCACCACCATAACTTCGAATCAAGTAATACAGTTTTTTTAATAAAAACATTATTACTAGATACGGAATACCACACACTGTCATTACTGACAATAGAACGCAGTTTAACTGTGAACCGTTCAAGGCCTACACATTAAGCTATGTTTTTCCTCCGTATCATATCCCTAATGTAACTGCATGACCGAGGTAACCAACCTAACCATCATTTATGGGGTTAAAAATCGTGTCTTAAAGCATGGGTCTTCATGGGTAGATAAGCTGAATAATGTACCATGGTAGTACCAAACCACCCTAAGGACCGCCACAGGAAAGATTCTGTTCCTACTTACCTATGGCACCGAGGGTGTGGTCCTTGTAAACATTGGCACCCCCAGCGAGAGAGTGGCCAACTACATGGGGAATTCCACCAACGAGGACATGTTGTGAAGGAACTTGGATAACCTGAAAGGAAGAAGAAACCGAGCCTACATCAGGATGGCCACCTATAGACAATGAGTGGCTGAAGCGTTTAACAAACACATAAAGCCCCAAACCTTCCAATTAGGAGAGCTGGTCTTATGAAGCACCGAGGCCTCTAGAGTTAGGATTGGCCAGGGCAAATTTAGCATCAACTGGGAGAGACCGTTCAGAGTCACCTAAAAGGTGACCCAGAACACTTATAAAATCCAAGACATGGTAGGAAGAACCCTGCCAAGAACATGGAATACCGTGACATTGCAAATATTCTACCCCGGCCACTAAGCACATTTTATTTAGCTTATTTTTCCAATAAACACATGTATTTTTTTTCAAATATCTATGTATTCTTGTTTAATCAATGAAAGATATTCCCCTTTGTTCATATTGCAGCATTCATAAAGAGAGAGCTATTTTAGCCCTGATAATTATGAAAGAGCGCCGTAGAGGCCCCAAAATAAATATAAGGCTTAAAGCTGAAGCAGAGCGCTAATGTAGCCCTAATTATGAAAGAGTACCCCAGAGGCCCCAAATTAAATATTAGGCTTAAAGCTGAAGTAGAGCGCTAATGTAGCCCTAATTATGAAAGAGCACCCCAAAGGCCCCAAAATAAATATAAGGCTTAAAACCGAAGTAGAGCGCTAACCTAGTCCCCAAAGTGGATTGCTACTTAAGACAATAATCTAAAAGTGCCCTAGAGGCCGAGGTAGCGTACTGTTTAAGCCCTACTAATTATGAGCCCAAAGGCCAAAATTACGTGCTATTTATAGTCAAGCTATGTATGGAAAAATGACAAGAGGAAGCCAAGATCGGTGAACACAAGAAATATTCAAATTTCATTATATTGGAAAAATATATATTACAAGGCATTAGAAGAAATTTTATCTACATCCCGTAACTCGGAATACATTGAACTAGCCTTGGAGGCAGGATCTATTTGAGTCTTCGGAGGGGGGTTGGAGGCTTGTTTCAGCATGAGATCCTTAAATAGGCACATCATTCAGCCAGATCTCAAGAGGATCTCCTATCTTTGGGTTGGTCATCAGGGCGAGCTCATCCAAATCAGCCCCGAGAAATTTTTCGAGGAAGCGGGCTTAGAAAGTGATGCGGTGCTTGTTCCAATTATAGAGGATCACTTTCTTACCTTGACAATAATGATGTTTGACTGCCTTGCATTTTCATTGAACCCAGGCTAAGGCTTTTTCAGATGAGGCCGCCCTGGCACACGCTTCGCTAAATTGTGCTTTCAAGATGATGGCAATACCCTAAGGCTTCTTTAGCTCCTCCCCCAGTAAGGCAACCTCTTGGCAAGATTGGGTGAGGTCCACGTCTAACTTGGACTTAGCCTCCGCGACCTCCCGAGCAACCTCCGCAGTAGAGACTTTGAGGCCCTCTAGCTTAGCAGTAAGAGTAGCCACATTTGCTTTGCTATTCTCCAAGTCTAGATTGAGCTTAGAGAATAACTCAACCTCCTTTTGGAGCTCCTCCTCCATGGCCTTGGCACCGCTCAGCTCCTCCCACGTTGCGGTAAGCTCTTTATTGAGTTTCTCCAACTCCTCTGCTTGGGAGGCTTTCCCCTCCTCTAGGGCCTGAATTTTGTGATTTTTCAGGTGCAAATGCTTGAGCAGCTGGAAGGAGTCTGCGAGACTCTATATCAAATAAAGCAGAACTAAGAATAGGAAAAGGGAAAAGGCTTTTAAAGTTAATTAGCTAGAAACTCACCTTGATGTTCAGTAGATTTGCTCCTTGGCTAGAGAGAGCGAGCCTCGGCCAACATAATGGGCCTTTTCTCTAGGGAGTTCTAAGAAAGAGCAAAGCTCTTCCACGATGGCTAGATTGGACAGGTCGGTGTTGGGACCATGTTCTTACATCCACCGTTATAAAAATGGAAGATAATAATGAGGGTAAAAGGAAAGAACAAGAAAGAGAGTTTAGGAAGTCAAGATCCTTTCCTAAACCGGGCAAGGGAGCTCAGGGTCAATTTCCCTCCTCTCCATAGGATTGGGAGGTGAACTCTCGCTCTTGTCCTCCTTATCCCTTTCCTGCCTCTTAGAGAGGGATTCGGCGGGGGATTCGGATCGAGCCCGTTTCAGAGTGACAGGAGCGGGTATAATTTTAGGCTTCCTAGCCCACCTAGCATGTTTTTCAACCTCTAGGAAGTCCACATCCCAAATCACCGGCCTAGCCCCGGTAGCACCCTTAGAAGCACCCACCTCCGCGGTCTCACCTTGGCACCCCCTCCAATGTTTGCCTCCTTGCCCCTCTTCTCGGAAGGAATCTCCACCACCACTGCTGGTTTGGAGGGAAGACTAACTTCATTTATAACCTCCACGTCTTGAAGGAGCTGCTCCATGGAGGGCCGCTCTAGGCTTAGAACAGGGTTGGCCACCGAAGTCTCAACACCTTGAGTAGAGGGGTTGGCAAGGTGAGTTTGCATCAGTTCTGCAATAAAAGCAGCCATATCCCCAGGATAATCAGCCATTCCTGCAAAAGGAAAAAAGGAAGTAAATTGGCAATAAAAGGAAAAAAGAAAGACTTACGGGCTCGGCCCTTAGCAGTCTTATCTACGGTTAGAATTTCGTCGTCTAGTTTAGAACGAATGCTATTAGACCACACAAGCGCTCGGGCTCTGCTCCAATGTATAGGGGTGGGGTTCTTGGTCCAAGACAAATAAGGTTTGATGCTAGTTATAGTTCAGATGTCCATCCCTCATCCAAGTGTTGTTGTTGGCCGGCTCATTGTTCCAAGAGATTAGAAAGGGGAAGACCTCCCCATCATAAAGGGTCCCTATCCCTACACTAGGCTCCTTCCCTATTTGAAACCATTGGTCTTTGAACTTCTTGACGGAGTCCAACTTACCCAACAGCTTTGGCATTGCCAGTTGAAGGGTTTGCCAGTAAGCCAAGCATCTTGGCACCTTGGAGACGGGGTGATAAAATCTCCTGAACACCATCACATCTAGTTGAAGCCCTAAATCAGTGCAAAGCTTATCAAGAAGGATGAGCTCTAGCCATGAATTGGGATGTACTTGGCCTGGAGGGAGGTTGAACTCTCGTAGAACGGAGAAGATTGAGGGCGATAGGGGAATGCGGAACCCCCATTCTATATGTTTTTCAAAAATTACAAACATACTAGCAAGGGGTGTGTTTATGCGCTCATTCTTCTCAAGGATTAGGATTATCAACCCGGCTTTATCCGAGATTATAGGTACAAGTTGAAGTCAGCGTTCTTCCATCATCATGGATCTAACCTTGATGTCAGCATTGGGGCCAATTTCTTTCTTCTTTTTTAATTTAGGTTTCGGGGCAACTTCAGGGCTAATTAGGGTAAGGTCTATTTGGTACTATGTAGTGTGTTCTATGTGTGATAAAGGGGTATAATTGCGAGGGACTAGAAGTTAGAGGCTATCCCCTCAAGGGTGGTAGAAACGGAGTTTAAAGGTATGGTCGGAACTGGCCATTTCAAAGATTCTCCCCCAATACAGGTTGAATTTTTGGAAGCTTTGGTTGGAGTAATGGGAGAAATAGAGAAGTTAAGGAATAAAAACTTACTGAAAGCAGCGGAGAGCAAACGAGAATCAACATAGGAAGAAATCGATAGCGGAAGCAAGAGAGAAATTTCACAAAGTAGGAAGAAGAACAGTAAGAGTAAAACAGTTTATATAGGCCATTGGAATAGGGAAGAGAGCCGTAATCATCACAATTGCAATTTCTAAGAAGAAAAAAAGGCTTGCCAAACTGAAAGGGTGCGTGTGGTACGTGATTGAGTGATAGGTTGCGCGTGGTATGCGTGCAGAGGGATTTGAATTTCCCTGCGAAAGTTAAGGCTGACCCAATATGTTTCATATTACTTTGGGATAAATTAAAATGGCTCGAGGCTTATAAAACCTCGTCTTGGGTTAGGGGGGACTACTCTGGGAACTAGAGTTTGATGAACCCCATTGACAATAGGGACAGAGGCCATTAAAAATTTACAAACAAAGTCACATTTTTTGCATAAGGTCGGTCAAATACTCGCAAAGAGTCCCAATCTTAATTCGGAGTTAGTGGTTAGGATCGGCATGAAACCAAGGAGCCAAATCGATAATTACATAATGGAATCGAGACGTGCCCCACCACTAGTTCAATCCCAGTGTCATTCATTACATGGGATCAGTGTAATTATACTTCTATTTACAAATACAAACAGCCGCAATTTCTACCATCAATGCACAGTCTCTAGGAAGTAACAATTGAAGACTTGTAAACGCTAGACCTAAAAGAGTCTAGCCCATACCAGGGGGTGACTTATGATAACAGCCCACCTCATGGCTCGGAGCCCATGAGGCCTAGTCATCTGTAATAACTCCCAACGGTTATGACAGGGTTAGTTCACGAGGGCGGTTTACGCACTATAAGAGCATTTAGCGCACTATGGTATCGGTTACCGCACTCATTCCGTGCATGACCCGAACGGTTACACCATGATCTGGAATATCTATAAATACCATTTCTTCCGATATTGCTCGGGTATGTAATTCTAACACTCAGATCAATATTCTAGCAATCGTACTCCCACCCTTGTACTAACTTGAGCGTCGACCTGTGTTTGTAGTTGCATGTAGCTACCTTCCTAGTTATAGAGTCCCACCTTGGATCACGCGACAACATTAATCAACTAGCTAGAAGTCCATCACGGTTCACACATTGTTGATTTAAACGATCATTGAGGTAATAGTTTATAAAAGTTGGCATGGAATCTCTTAAACATTATGTTTTCTCTATTTCCTTTTTTACTCGGAAACTTAAACTCGAATTATGTTTGACAATTTCTCATATCAGTTTATGTTTGATTGTCGTTTCCTTCCTCATTTCCATGCTACATAACGTAAAATATTCATGAAGAGAAGTGAATTGTATACCTTGCCGGTAGATTGTCCATAACCACTGTAATCATACCTATGTATATAGACAAATCCAAACAACAAAAATTTATACAAGATTAAGAAAAAACACAAATGCCAGCATGATAATTTTCAATTTGAAAAACAATTAAGGAGTAAGGGACACTAACCCCATCAAATTAACCCCTAATTGCAAGCTGAGTTGTTGAAATAAATCGTACATTTGGCCTATATCGGCAGCGTTGCCATGCGAATACAACAGAGTCAGGGAAGCACTGAGATTCTTATAATACACCACCACCACTCGATTCCCTCTCTTCGTATCAACCTTTAAAACATCGACGTTATCCCTTGTGCCTAACCCTGCTATCATTAGCTTTCCGCTCGCCTCATCCATTGTCACCTCGTACGACGGTGGAGTCGGTGGAAAGAATGCGAACTTTGCCGCCATTGTTGATGTCACCGTCCCCATTTTCCTAATTGGAATGCCGATTGCACAAATTGGAAAATAAATAATGTAAATTCTTCAGATTTGATTGATTCGGAAGGAGATCTTACTTCAGAAAATGAAATGAAATTCAAATATGACATGTAAGTGACATGATTATTCTAGCTTTTATTGAATAGGAAGAAACCGATCGCTAGATGAAATCATGAGTATGGAGAGACAGAGGAGATCGAAGGAAATTCTGGAAATGAAATAGGAAGATGCGATGAAATAGAAATTAGAAAATCAAAACTGAAAGAAAGAGTTTTTATTTAGCTTTAAATATAACAGAATAAGTGGTTATATGGTCGAATGAGAGGCTTCATTTTTTTTTTGGTAGATAAATGAGAGGCTTAATTTCACTTATAGTTTTTTAACTGGATATTTCAATTTGTAACGATAAATTTCTATCAGTTCAATAAATAAAAAAAATAAAATGTCGTTGTAGAAATCAGATAGAAATTAAAATCAAACAATCAAAATAATGACATAAGAAAATTAATGATTCAAGAAATTAATGGAATTAAGTTAAGAAAATTAAAAAGAAACATCTCATACATGTTGTGTTCGGTTTTGATATAAGTTAAGGATGGACCATGTACTTGTAATTATGAAATTTGGATCTGGCATTTATGTTAGATCCTCTTTGGTACATAGTGTATTTTAAGATTACGTGGTATATTATTTATTTTTAAAATCATTGACATGTCATTAATGTGAATTCATTTAAAAGATAAGTCACATCATATTGTATATTTCATTTAGATTGTATAGTTAAATAATAAGAAAATACTTAATTACTGTTGAACTTAGTTCACCAATTGTTGAGCAATCTTGAATTAAAGTTTTTTACGATGAAAAAGATGATAGAAAGCAATCTATAAATCAATATTGTGGGTAGCATTTAAATCAGATTTAATTAGTCTTAGTTAAAATTAGTTTACCTAATTCTGGTAAGTTAATAGACATAGATCTATTTGTTAAATACATGTTGAATTTACTAACTCAGCATGGTAAGAATAGAAATATACTTAACTCTTGTCTTATTGAGTTTACTAACTCAGCAAGGTAAGAATAGAAATATACTTAACTCTTGTCTTATTATATTTATGTTGAGTAAGTTGAGTTATTTTCCTACAACGTTGTATACTTTTAATCCTTCATTCCTAGAATGAAATATTCTATATTGATGTTCTTTATGGTCTTAAAGATTATATGACATTGTAATTATTTGATCTTAATAAAAAAGCTATCAGTAAGGAATGTCAACCTTGTCTACATTAAAATCTAAGAGCGATGGACTGTCAAGTAGCATTTCAGTAAGAGCCGTGCAGTTCTATTGCTACTAGTGTGTTCAAGCTTATAAAAAATTGTCACATAGAGCACACTGAAGCATATTCAAGTTCAAGACTTGGCGAGAAAATCTTTCAATGGTATAAATCTCACACATTAACGGTTTTAATCTCTCACATCAACTGCTACAAGTTTATCTCACAACGGATTCAAAGTTATCTCAAACGAGAAGATTTTGAAGACTATACGAGAAGAAAAAAGACAAAACGAGTTGAATGACAAGTTTGCAACGACTACCTTAGTAACATTTATAAATAGAAGACTAAAGGCAGCTTTTAAACTTGGTGAATACACCTGAAATTTCTTAAGTTCAAAAGCTGTTAAAATTACTCAGCAATAAGGAAATTCTCAAATTAGAAGAACTATTGAAAGTCCACACTTTGTTCTTCATCAAAGAAAGTTAGACCACTAAAAGTGTAATAGATCAGATTTGTGAAATAGTATTCAAATTTTGTTTATATTCTAAGTGATAGTAGTTGAGAAGCGTACTCAACTGTTGAAGGGTTCATTAGTGTTGGTCCACTTAGATTATATAATCGGTTAGAGGGGGGGGGTGAATGCTAATTTAACTTGTTCTTTTATGATTTAAAAATATTTTTCCAAGTTAAGTTAATGTATGCCGATTTAAATTTGGTGAGTGCAAAACTAGATATAAAGCAAATCACTTAGCTTGAGCTGACCTTAGTTTATTCACAAATTATGCTAAGTAAAATCTTACTCAACTTAGGATTATTTTCAAGCTTATAAAGAGAGAGAGAGAGAGAGAGAGAGAGAGAGAGAGAGAGAGAGAGTGCTGATGTATGAGTGCAAATTGATGGATATAAAAGATAAGTTTAAGAATCGAAGAAACCTTGATTTTATCCTGGTTCGGCCCCTAGCCTACCTCTAGTCCCTAGATACTTTTTCCAAGCTTAAATCCACTAGTGTTCTTTCCTTTAACTAGGCGGAGAAGCCTTTGATAGTGGATAGAATGGTTACAACACGCACCTTTCAAGCTAACCACCACTCACTAAGTTTGAGTACCCTTCTCAAACTGATCTCACACATATTTGATTAAAAAGTGATTCACACACAGGAAACACAACTTATAATTGTTGATTCTTTTACAATAGACTAACTTAGCTTGAATCTAAGTCTAATTAATTTCTCTCTACTACAAACAGATTGGAATTGGTTGTTTGCTTTTGGATTGCTTGATTTAAAATTTCGAAGGTTGTGATTGTTTGACAGAACTTCAGCTCTTTAGTTAGAAATTCAAGGTGATTCACCAAGTTGTAAACTTCTACTCCAGGCTCTATTTTTATATGTAGATTTTAGGAAGTAACCATTGTAAACTTCTCAACTTTAGCTCTCAAAATCCCTTAACAACTTTGAAATCTATTTGTTTGAAATAGATTTGTAGAAGTTTCGAGAAGTGATTTTGAAAGTTGAGTGGTTGATTAATTTATCATCAAAGACTCTTTTCATTTAAGCAATGCAGTTGAAAGATAACGTGCCAGATGGAACATGTTAATTGCTGAATGAACGCTTTTGCTGATGTTGCAGATGGCGCGACGATGCTTGAAAATGATGAATGTGAGAGGATTCCTTTTTTACTTGGATTTTAGTGAGGATATCCCAATATTATTAATGGTTAATCTAGATAGGTAATGAACATGTGAGTTGACATGGTGAAATTTTAAAACTTAAAATTAACCCGAAAGGAACTCCTAAGCATGGCATGATTAATACAATCGTTATTGAAAAATTCCACAGATGCTTTAGGTTTATAAACTTATCAGAATAAACCTAGCATCTAAGTATAGAGCATTACTAGTTGATGCGTGCCTTCCCTTTATAGAGGTAGAGTGATCCCTTAAAGTAGTTAGACAGAACTCCATTAACACAAGCCTCCAAACTAGGACAACCTTTATGAGAAATCAACATAAACCCCACCGATCAAAATTTCATGAGGAGGGAGAACTCATCGGCTAAGAAGTGGCTGCTAAACCACTAGTATAACAACCCGAAAATAACTACTAATGCTCTTTTCCAAAATAGGAATAAGCCTTCAAAAGAAATCTAGCAAATGCTAGATAAACTTAGGGGGGAGGATCTCAAAACAATTCGCAAGAAAAAGGAGTCAAGCTCAAAAGGAAGGCTGAATTGAAGCGACTTGAGAAGGATGAATTGAACTCTTATTTATAGGAGTAAGGGGAGCAAAAAGGCTCCCCTTTCAGCAATGTGGGATGGGGAATTCCCCATCCCACACACGTGTCACCCGCGCGGAGCCCTAGTTCCGTGGGTTGACCTAGGCGCACAGCCCACAAGGGAAGCCCATGCGGGCTTCCCTAGCCCCGTAAGCAAGGCCTTCTAGGACTTCCCGTAAGCCTTGCTTGTGAGATGCTAGTGGGCCTGCACTACAGGGGCCACGCAAGTGCTACCAAGTAGTGCTTGCAGGCACGTAGCCCACCAGCATGCGCCAGCACATGCCAGTTGCATGCAAGCACTTTTAGTGCTTGTGTAGCTGCTACGTAAGCCTCTTCCCATGAATAACCCATGTTCATAGGTGCCACTCGCAATAGGAAAAATTCCCTTGCTCCATCTCTTAAATTTTTCCAGTTCTTCTTTCAAACTATTATCTGGTCCAACCATTTAATGGTCCATCCAAAACAACTTGACTAACCTTTTATTCTCTATATAGACCCTGTCTATTAATTCTTTATTTGGTCTGTGAAGGTCTAATGTGGGTGACCTCATAGGATCCCAAGTATAGAGCCGTTAGAGGTTAACCTAAACCTGGCTTCCCATCTGATATCCTTTAGGCTCAGTGTTCCAGACCTATATGGAAACCGATGAATATAGATAATCAAATGGGCTTTATAACAAAGGCGTATGATCTCCTGATACTTGGAATGTCACGTGCCTATGACTTAATTTGGTTCTGCATAGTAACTCATACAATAAAATCCTTCCATCATGTTAAGTATCATCTAGTTTATTGAGCTCGGATAAAGTGTTATTCTATCACAGAACTAGACTTGTTCACGAAGAACACCACTCGCCTATATGTACTAAGATTGACTAGAAACCCATTGTGAGCATGGGATTTTTATCCCCACTCACGAGTTCGATGATGAAGCTGTAATATATTTTCCTTTACTAGTCTTCTACTTTGATAGGGTCTCGGAGGTCCTCGGGAGAAGCATTCCTCATTTCTTACGAACCTTAGATATCTTTTTAGACCACATCATCAGTAACCAAGTCAAAATTTGAACCTAAGTCGGACCAAAAATCCAACATTGACACCGATGTTACAAACATCGATACCGATGTTGTGATATTTGTACCGATATTACATCAGTACCGATGTTGTGATATCAGTACAGATGTTACATCGGTACCGATGTCACTTAGTGACATCGGTACTGATGTCGCATTGATAGTAGCAGCAGAAGTTCGAAAATTATTAAATAATTAGCCCCACTAATTATATCCATCACATCAACTATTGTGATGGTTGAAATTAGTCATCCATAATGCTCATGGATGGGACAATGGTGGAGAAAATAAGAGAAGAAGATAAAAAGACTAAGATAGGCTTTTTGACTTTTGGATTGAATGGAGCTCTTAATCAGGGGAGACATTCAGCAAAAGGAGACGGAAGAGAGCATGAAATTGAAAGAGAGGTATGAGTGGAAGAAACTCATATTAAGAACAAGTAAAAGAGAAGAGAGAATTCAAAGCGTTCTTGAGTGTTCTTGAACATAAAATCAAACTTTCAACTCCAAAACTTAGAATTTCGAGTTTGTTAAATCAAAAACTTGAAGTTTAGACTTGAATGGAGAGTCTACAACATCTTTATCACTCACTTGAAGGTTACTACACCTTCTAAAATGTCTACTTTGGCAAGGAATGGATCCCTTCCAAAGATTTTTGGTAAATCATCAACCAACAACCAAAATCAACCAAAAAGAAACGAGGAGAGCTTCCCGGAGGACTTCATGGACCGGAAACAAAGTGGATTCATGACTACAGGGTAAGCCTCTAAGTTCTTAGAGTTCGTGCTTACATTTATATGTTTTTCTTTTTGAAGTTTCATTTTGTTTTCGGTTTTTCTCCTTTTTCGCGCACCAATTTATTTTCCAGAATTTACAGTATGCTTTCAAATATTTTTGAGTATTTTCTTTACACTAACATATTCTACATATATTGAGCTTTCCATAATGATAAAGATAATCCGAAACGGTTAAGTATAACAAAATTTATGATCGTTTGAAGTTTTAGATTTTTGTTGTGCTATTTCTACTATTTTTCGTGTGTTTTCTGCAGGTCTGGAATGTCGAGGTCGGTACCAACCTTATCAACATTGGTACCGACATTCCAACATCGATATCATTATTGACAGTCCAACATTGGTACCGATGTTGCCTTTGGAAGAACCAAGTTTTCCTCAGTTTTGCTCTGTTTTGAATCATTTAAAGCCCAGAATGACCTGCTGAGACTCTTCTGAGCTTGAAAATGCATCATTTGGGGTAACAAACCTCTGATTTATAATTATTTAAGATTTATATATGATTTATTAATGTATTAATGTGTTGATTAAAAGTTTGGAGTAGCAACGGAAGCGCTTCGGAACATTCTTATCGTTATCGCCCTTCACAGGGAATTCGGTAACGATATGAATGACATCACTATCGTTGTTAACCCAAACCATGGCTATGTTATCCAGGTTCGGCCTAGATTTACGTTTCTAAATGTTGATTTAGGTTACCCTCATGAAGAGAACCCCGTTGTCGGATACCTGACCTGACAAAATTCACATGCGACATTTTCACTAATAAAATGACCAACATAAGTGGAAATAAAAATGAACCATTTTTATTTAAAATAATAACTTCAAACCATCGATGTTTTAATTAGGCCACACGGGCCTCGCTAAAATTAAATCGAACATATGTGTTATACCTCGTGCTAACCTTTTTGGATGCAGGTTAGATGTATGCCTAGGATTTATTTTCCTTCAGGTATTGTATATACTTTTACAAAAATTGTAATTCATAGATTAGGCTGGTGGTTGCATCCCCCGAGGTTATGTAACCTTTAATCTTTACTTTTCCGCATTTACTTCTCGCATTTACTTAATGCTTGATGTATAAATTTATCGCTTTCCCCATGCGCATTAACACATGCATTTCAACCACAAAATGACTTAAGTGCGAATATGCATAACTAAAGAAATACGATTTTCTCTAGATGTAATTCAATGTGATCCAATAAGAAATAAGCAACTTTCCCCGGACCCGAATCTCTGTGTCTTGGTGGGCCGTCCCCCGGACGTTAAGCCTAATGGGACTCTAATTCTTGGAAAGAGCTACTCCAGGTGGTGACTCCACACTAAGAGATGGCGGATTCGGGTTCAAACAGATCTGAATAACGTTTTCACCCTCTTTTCCAAACCATTTTCCCGGGTCCCCGACCCGGCGCACATCTTTTCCAAACACCCCGTTGGATCACGCCTCTCATCTCCGCGCGCCCTCGGCCCACCGCTTCGTGTTATCTGCTCATAGTGGCGACTCAGCTGGGGATTTTTCTAAAAACTTGTTTTTCCAAAGGTTATAGACTTTTTATAAGTGGCAAAAATTATTGATCATATTATTCTATTTTTCTCTTAATTATGACATATTCATAATTTCGCATTGCAATAGAAAGGATTAGCCCATAATTCTAAGGTGTCCCTATTCGCGTGAAGCTTGCAAAAGTATCCTTCGTGACCCCTTGGTGATCGAACGGGGCTTAGCGGGTGGAACACTTTTTGCCATATCGCATGTACCTCCCTCGTTAGAGGCTTGGAGTGTATTTTAGTGCAACAAGAACCTTCTACATCAGCAACCCATTTACAACCCTCATGTAAATAACCTATAGGCATTTTCCCTAGGGTGTTACCAAACACGCGATCATGCATTATATTTTCCTGCAGGTACGCTCTTTAGTATCTTCATGCTACTAAGATGAACCAAACTTAGGATAAAGACTAGCCAAACACCCTACACGCGGGAGTTATATGGTTGGAAGATTGGACATTGCATGCTATGTGCTATGTATATACTGCTTTCAATTGTCACTGAACAAATGTCATACTGACCACGAATTTTTGTGCAGACACTTGAACGCACACACTCATGTACATATCACGATACCAAACTAATATCACATACACTTAGGCACAGTTGACATAATAGATTGTGTTACCCTAGGATAACATAAAACCACTTAGGGACATCACTTACCCCTTTTTCAGTGAGATGTCCACTTGACATCCCGCTATTAGCCCGCACATGGCAAACATACCTTCCTTTTACTACGTGATGTCCACTTGACATTCAACACTTAGCCCACAAGGGGCAATAATGCATCCTACACATCATCTTTGAGATGTTCACTCGACATCCAACTCACAGCCCTTCCGAGGTAATCATACACACCAAAGGCCCAAACGGGGCAAATACCTACCCAAAACCATTTTTTTCCTACATTAAAGGATATCATAGTTGATGTCCTAAGCCCACACCAGGAAAACCTACTTCAAAAATCTTACCTTACCAAATCTTCAGAGGTATACACTTCATACCTGAATCATTCACCCATACGAGGCAATAGTTCACGTATCACCACATACCCTCAAATAGTGATGACCGCACAGGTATCCGAAACTTCACCCTAATTGGGAAAAATAACCAATTGGTTCATTAGGTAACTATAAATGGTAGTTGTTTTCATTTCATTAGGGTATATCACACCTCTTACCCTAAATAATTTTGACCTCCTCATGAGACCTAGTCGTAGCACTCAAACCTCCATTCGTTTAGAATCATGGACTTCTAAGCCTAGGGTATAACACACCGTTGCACCCAAACTTGAACCTAGAATTAGAAGACGTGACAAGACAGCGTCACTCAGGATAGGATCATCCTTGGTTATAGCAGTGCTTACTCGGCGCTCGAACCCCCACCTGTTTGGATTCATAAACCAAAGAGTATAACACACCGTTCTACCAGAACTCAAACCTAGAATTAAAAAGACGTGACAAGACATCGTCACCTAGAAGAGGATCATCCTTGGTTATATCGGTGCCCACTTGGCACCCGAACCTCTGCCCATTCGGGGTAACAAACCCACTATACTAGGAGTTACATGGTACAATGCACTAGTTACCCAAACTCACACAATTGTATGAAAGCTAAACAAAGCCACCTCACGACATGAGAAAGAACCACAGTTGCGAATTCACAAAAAGCCTACTACCCCACGGGTAATACGCAACCATCACCTGTTTGTTCCAAAAGGATAGATAAAAAACAAGTCAAACCTCAACCCCAAGCCTACTACCACATGGGTATTACGACAATCGACCTGTTTGTTCCAAATAGATTGACAACGACATCACATAGATGTCACCTCAAACTATTTACCTATTACCACACGGTAACTTGGTCATTTCACGATGTCACACAGACATTGTACAAATCTCAAATCCAACCCCCTGTTGGATTTTCATCTTCACATGTTTTCATCTTTACCTAATGACTAACCTGTTTATTTCAAATAGATGGACATTCATGTTATTTCACATCATGGCATTCTAATCCTTTGTGATGTAGTTATGACATATATGTATGTCATGCATCTGTTAAAAGTCTATCGCCACTCATTTCATGGCACTTGCTAGGTCATATTTAGCTGATATCTCATCGATATCACACACTTAGTTTTAGACGACACATGATGCAGTGCTACCTAGGACCACACACATGGTGGTTCCCACTTGGCACTTGAACCTCTAATCATATGGGGCTCCAACACAAATCATTCACCAAAGGCCACACATAGTGATCAATTTCATTCACAGTGTGTATATATATATATATACACATTACTTTCACTAGGGTACAACACACTGTTTACCCGACTCACACAAACTATGCAAGTGAAGCCTATTCACAACACGAGAATGCGCCATGGTTATTCTCAACCTTGATATCACCTCATGATATCACACCAATATCTTCTTAACCTCAAATTCACACGACATAGGTGGAAAAATTTACCACATCATACCTAGCTTAGTAAGTATATCATTTTTTATCTTGATTTTTTAACCTAGTTTGTTTCAAATGGATTGACAAACAGGAAATTTATATCTTCACGACATTTTGACCCTTCGTAATGCAACCATAACGCATGCACATCATGCATATATGTCGAGTCCACTATCCAATCACACATCACGTATCCGGCATGTTTGATCTCATGAATGGCTGGCTCATCGCCTCATCCAGATTTCCCAATCATGGTTTGGTAAGAAGGAGGAACGTTATGTCCAGCTACCTCCATGAAGTATCAATGGTGAAATGGCCACTGTCTTGATTGATCTCGCCAACAATGAGAATCTCTGAGATTGTACCGAATCTTTGGCCCCCATAAAATTTTGACAGACTATCAATCTTCGAGGAGACTTTTGCCAGCATCACATGCCAAATTTGTCAATTGGAGATCTTACCGGAAACCACGCAGAACACAACTATAGATTCAACATAAGCCATTCAGCCAGAATCTAGGTAGTTTGGATAGTCTCAACCATGACAAAACTTTTGGGAAAAACGACCAATCAGGGTTAGTGCAAGCTAGTGCCTTCTAATCCACAAAGCCTCGAATTCAGTTTGTTCAGTTAGAATAGTTAACAATTGGTTAGCCTGAGGGAGTTTCAACAAGTTAGAATTTTCCCAGACTTAAGGCTCAGTCAATGGAAAACTTTGCAGTCACTCTTCGAAGCAATACGCACCTCCAAGAATGGCTCAACCTGAGAATCACTACAGTCACTCATCTGTAATTAAGGTGGGTCTTGAACACTTGATGCCCATCATGGTAGCAGCTCTCGACCAGACGCAATAGCCAAATTCCTAACTTTCGATAGAACTACTACCCTACTCCATCGGTAGGGCATGATGATGAATGGCTTCCCGAGAAGTTTTATGATGATGAAGCTAATGGATTATAAGGTAGAAGGAGATCCCTGATTACATCTGATCAACTATCTAACTATGATGTTCACTCGAGAGAAAGAGGTAGCTTGCATCTTCGTTAATGATTCCAGAAACCTCATCTCTTTAGAAGATTATGTCAGCGTCAAAGATAAGTCAAGGGTGCGGCATGTGGCAACATCGGTACAGGAAGACATAGCAGAAAAGTCAATTCTAAATATAACTCAACGAGGAATCTTTTTATGGTCTCCACATACATTTCATGCATATATCATAATATGTTCATACCATACGCATACATAGCATACATATCAAATGTTTGACATGCACACATAACATGGTGTTATTTATATATCTTATGCATATGGCCACAACCATTAATTTTGTGCGGGATTACATACAACGAGGTTTGATTTCTTATTTCTTTCGCACACACTCGCAATTTATGTTTTCCATTACTTTCATTTTTTTTGCATGCCCATGGAACACATCGAGGAAAAAGATAGGGTCATAAGCATCACAATATCTGGTATCTAACCAGAATGGATACTTCTTGAAACCATCTCATTCTCGTTCATTCCTTCCATGCAACTTGATGTCACATCGACAGTACATATATGATCATATCTTTCCTTGAATCATACCCTTCAATTGAATACCCATACATGATTATCTCATCATTCTTGCATTCTCTTGGTATCACAAAGCTACCACTAAGGGTTGTGCAACTCTGCACAACTTGTTTGTCAAGCACCCTCAATCGTCATACACCAAAAAGAGTAACAATCTCATGTTATCTCAACTCCAAATCCATTTCAATATCTCCCTAATGTTATAGCATCTAGTCTTTACATATGGCGTACATGATATTGTCAAAAGCTCTCATTCCTTTTACAATAAAAAGAGCAATAATCTCATCATTCACTTTGATGTCCCTTCGACATCATAACCTCTTGTTGGTGCATATGGCTTACGTGAACATTTCATGCATCACATGCATACATGTGTTCCATGGGTATTCCTTAGGATTCATTATTTTACATTATTTCGATTACTGACTCTATTTGTTCTTTTGAACACTGCACACATAGTCTTTACTTTTTGTTTGACATAAACATTAACCCCTTTTTTTGCTTCCATCACCTTACATGCACTTTACACATATTATTTGTCTAACCTAACAATGCCATACATTGCATGCATGAAATAAATTTTTTCTTCTAAGCTTCGATGGAAGGATAAACAATCTCACCAGCAAAGGAACTACTACCTCATTTAACCACCTGG
>CATIWQ010766440.1:0-25613 GCA_949673415.1 Euphorbia schlechtendalii | reverse complement strand
TATATATATATATATATATATATATATATATATATATATATATATATATATATATATATATATATATATATGTATGTACATGTGTATATATATGTATGTATACATATGTATATATGTATGTATATATATGTATCAAGGTTCTTTACAAACCCCATCATCAAATTCAAACAATTGAGAAGTTACCCACGAGTGATAAGATGGTTCTCTTCCTCCTCGTCCTCTTCAGCTTCTCCATCTTCAGCATCTTTACCATCATCTTCAGCCTCGGTCTGTTAAGCTCTGCTAAAAAGCCTGCCATCTTCTGGCCAAAGCTGCATAAGATCGCCTAAGCTAGGCTTAGTGAGAAGGGCAAGGGGATCAAGGTTGTCCCTAGGAAATAACTCCTTCGCTTTGGTAAAAAGGTTGACACTGAAGTTAACCCGATAGTGGTTCTATTGTTCCGTCAACCTCGGTTCTTTCTTCATGAAATGATGCTTCAAAACTCGGTAGCATGATTGAAGGCATACCTTAACTTGCTTGAGCTTTGAAATATCAACTCCAACATCAAGAAGTTTCTAGGACGCTTCAGCCTCTTTCCTCTTTGAAACCTTTAACTCCTTGGCCAACCACTTATTTTTATTATTAATAGTAGCTAAGGCAGACTTGTGGACCTCCTCCTTCTCCGCTAACACTAAGGTAACATCATCACTAGCCTTCAGAATGGCTTCCCTCGCTAAAGAAAGCTCATCGATTAACTTCGTGTTGGATGACACAAGCTCCTGTTTTTCTCTAAGTGTGGTATTCAACTCAGAGAGAGTAACAGTCTTAACTGAGGTCAGCCTCTTATTAAACTCAATTAGATCCTTCTCCTCGGTCAAAGCTTTGATTTTTTAACCCCAGGCTTTTAGCTTCTCCTCTAAAAAGATGGAGTGGGAGAAGCACTACGACAAAACAAAAAGCTTTGGTACAAAAGACTTATTAAAAAACTAGTCAAATATTTAAAGTACCTCTAGGAGATGGGCTCAGTGGGGCCTAGCGACCTTATTTTTCTCTACGACGCTACCTTAGAAGGGAGATACGTCAATTCACCAAATTTTGTGATGACCTTATCATCATCCAATTTCAAGTCGAGATGAAATTCAGCTTCCCAAGCCAATAAGAAAAGAAACGTCCATTTATAAAAGGAAAAAGGGGAAATATACATATAAGAAAGGTAACCACATCATAAGTTAAAGGAAAAATTAAACCTAGAAGAAATCAAAAGGCATGATCGAGTCCAGCCTTGGCTTTTTATCAGGAAAAGATGAAGGAACATTACCCACATCCAATGGTCATTTCTTTCCACCAAAAGCCAAACCTTTGGTGTTTAAAGGCTCTAAATCATTAACAAGATCCACTTTGACAACTAGGTCCTTACCCTTCCCTAAGCATTTTGCCTCATCTGACGAAGACATAACGGTAAACTCTTTGACTACTTCCTCAACTTGGGAAGCAACAACCTTGCCCTCGGGCTTGCTTAAATCTAGAACATTTATTTCCATCCCAACCTTGGTATCTCCCGTAGCTCCTTTAACCTATTTAGGATCAATGGCAGCCTCCTAGAAAGGATTAGCCTTGTAACTCTCCAACTCTCGAGACATGCTCCCTAATGATGTGTAAGCTTAGCTTCATTTGAAACAACATCGCTCCCTTTTGCAATGCCAGCGAGCTTTGGGTCTCGAGGTTTCTTTTTCCCTTTTTTCTTAGACATCGCTACTAACAGAGTATGTAAGGGCATTAAGTTAGATATACCTACAAAAGAAAAGGAAATATGGTTAAAAGGAATTTAAGGTTAAATCAAAAGGAAATTACTTGGCTCGTCACCTATTGGGAACAAATCCATAATTCGAGGAGAGGTTTTAGTGAATTTAAAGCACATTAGGTTGTTAAGAACCCTAACAACATCTGTCAAATTAATACAAGGTACTTTCATCCGATCAAGATAGTGCACTACCTTTCCTTGAAGTTCAACCAACCGACCATCTTCCCACCATAATGATGGATTCCCATGAACCCGATTCCATATCATTGAAAAAGAAAATACTAATTTGAAAATGGTGTCCTTATGGATCTCCTTAGCACCTTCGTCTAAGTGAACCTAAAATCACTTAAATTTGGGGAACCAAAGGGAGTCCTTCTTCTTAAGAATCTAGCGGGAGCTTGAGACTGGCGGATGCAAAATACAACAAGTTACCACCCTTTCTTTGCATCGGATGAAAGAACCGATGGAAGAGCATACCATCCAGCTATTAATTTAGATCGTTGCATAACTTTTCCATAAGTAGTAGCTCGAGCAAGGAATTGGGTGTGGCCTGGGGCGGAATAATGTTGATGAACTCCCTCATAACGAAAGCCACCACCTAGCTACAGGGTAACCAGAAACCCCATTTTATGTGTTGAATGTAAATCACCATGGTCTTCTCAAGTGACTTATCAATAGTATCGGTCGATGCTAGAACTAAACCAAGAACACCAGGCCTTTGATAGAGGACTTCCATGTAGTTTGTGATAAGTGTATATTTACACTTATTATCATGACATTTTTAATCATAAAACGATATGGTTTTGTTTCATTTTATACATCATATAAAAGATTTCACGTGGTATGTAGTTGTTTTTTATGCAAATGCATATACTAGGTAAATCTTGAGAGTAAAATGAACAAAAGTGGAATTCTATCGAATAAAAGTGAAAAAGGTGCAAAACGATGCGTGGAACACAAGGATTTGGCTTAGGATCGAAGTTGTCAAAGATCGACAAAGTTGCAAAGAAGAATCATGAAGAAATAGCATTTCACAATCGTGACACCTATTCACGATCATGACTTATCACTCTTCATAAATAGAAAACTACCAACCAATGTTCATGATCACGACATGTGATTTGCAGTCATGACTTGTAACGGTTAATGGTTATTTCTTTTCAACTACCAATCGCAAGATAACAAGGATCAACTACCATCAACCGCCATCAACTACCAGATGAAAATACACCTTTTAGAAGTCAACCAATCATGAAAAGGTGTCTTTCCATTATGGATAAAGATAAGACTTTACATCCAATCACAATGAAGTGATGCAACTCTTCGCCAATGGATACGACTCTTCGTTTAGATAGATGCAACCCTTCATACTCTATTAATAGGGTTCAAGACCCACCAATTTCATGGCATGGTGTTTTGGCATGAATAGATGGCATTGAATGATAGTATGCATGTATAGATAGAGAGTGAAAATATCTAGATTTTGCTACGTTCAAAGTCTTAGTGAGAAAAATGTATAAGAGATTCGATTCCTATTTCGATCACTATATTTCTACACAAATTCAAGCATTTGTTATATGAGTGTAATTGCAAAGCACTTATCAATAATAGTTTTTGTTCTTCAACATTCTTTTATTCGATATTCACAAAGAGTAGCATCCTAGTAGAGGTTCCGTACGAGTCGAGACCGAATTCAAAGTAGACGTAGGAATTGTGAGAATTGATGACTCCCATTAAGGAGTGGATATGGTTTGATCAACTTTAGCTTTCACTTGCATACCTTAAAACTTTACTTTGTTTTCTACTTATACTTTCTATTTCGAAGTTTATGATATGTCTATGTGTCATAATGAGTAATTCATTTTGCGTCATTTATATTAATCAAGTTATACGCTTTCAAGATAACTTTAAAGTGATTTTGGGGTTACAAGGTTGTGTATAATCACTAGATCTATGATTATAACGCTATTTAGTGAGCTAAGATTTTTGGAATGGTAACTTGCTAAATATGGCTATGTGAGAGCGACATGTACTAAGCATAATATTATAGTTATCCAGGTTCTTATAAGTGTCATAATTAAGTTATCTAGACTTAGAAAAGTCATTTCATGTGTCACTCTATGGTGAATTATTGAATATTAGGGCATCTAGAATCGTATTTGTTGAAGTTATCTAGTGTATGAAATATTCTTGATGATTTTGCATGTTTTTCTCTACTAAACTTGTTCTTAGGAAATATCTATATATTTTTCATAATCTCTAGTCTGTTCATACATCGATCTATTCATATGTCTATCATCTAAACCCTCCAATCAAAATTACCTATTTTTGTTTATCCCGTAACTCTAGTTGGTCTTTAGAATCGAATTCCTTAGCTGTGGGATCGATATCTTTTAAAACTACATCAAAACTGTATACTTGCAGTGGTCACCGTTTTTCTATTTAGATAAGCAGTATTGACAACACCTGTTCGTATTTTGAACTTTTATCTTATCGGTAGAGAAGTGGGGAACAAGGTTTTTGGCTTCATTACAAAATATAAGCCCTCAGAATTAGTAGATTCAAAACCTTGTGATCAAGTTTATGGCATAGTTACCGGGGAAGGCAAATGCGTTCTAGAGATCAAATTATCGGAGAATGGGTAATTATATTTAGTTGTCAATAGATTTACTTATTTTTTATTTTAAGTTTTTATTTTTTGTTATTAACATATTTTTCTTGCTTATTCATTAAGTTTTCTTTCTAGCATTTGCATGCCAAGTATAAGTAGTTCGAGAGAAAGTTTGGCATCTTTCGAATTAGAAATAGAACGATTTGGTAAGAGAAGAAAATGGAAAAATAAGAGAAAAAGAAGAAGGATGGTTGACGATGATGAACAAGTTCAGGATCCAGATTAAAAACAACCTCAACCAAGACTCATGGATTATGTCATTCCGACCATTAACGGTAACAATCAAGGAATTGCTAGACCACCAATTACAGTAAATCAGTTTGAATTCAAGCTAGCATTACTTCAAATGATAAGCAATAATGTGTAATATTATGGTCTACCCAATGAAAATTTGAATGCGCACATTGCAAACTTTCTAGAAGTATGTGATCCTTTCAAAATGCCCAATGTTCCTGATGAAGCAGTTAAACTTCGCTTAATCCCATTTACGCTCTGTAATAAAGAGAAAGTTTGGTTGAATTCATTACCCCCAAATTCAATCACCATTTGGAATCAATTAGCCCAAGCCTTTCTTACTAAATATTTTCCTTTAGCCAAAATAGCAAGACTCATTAAAGAAATCAAATCCTTTACCCAGAAAGGAACTTCAACAAGTTTGTCCTCATCATGGTTTACCCTAGAATGTGATTCTGCAAACTTTCTACAATGGAATAAATAATGCAACAAGAGGAGCAATTGATGCTATGGCTGCAGGATCTCTTATGAAGAAAACTAGTTAGGAAGCCTTTGATCTTTTGGAAGATATGGAAAATAACAATATTATGTGGCCAGTGGAGAGAGCACATGTAAGTACTACTACTCCTACTCATTCGCATGCTGCATCTACATCTTCTAGTTCAATTAAAAAGGTCAACGAATTAGACTCTATTTCTGTTATGCAAGTGCAAATATCTGCATTATCTCATAAGATATATAATATGCATATTAATAAGAGTAACCCTTTGACATGTGAAAATTGTGGCCAAATAGGACACACTACTTTTGAGTGTAACTTTAACTCATGTGTAGGGGAGCAATTAAGTTATGTTTAAAGTCAAGAGAATTCTTATGGCAATAATGGAAATAATTATAGGAGTTCTAATTGGAAGTATGGTGATAATCAAAAAAGAATTATCAGAGTACTAATAGAATAGGGCAATTAACAAGTAAGATAAATTTATGGAAGGAGTTTGTAATAAGCAATCAAAGTCTGAAGAATGTTACAAAAAGATAGAAAATAAGATGGATCAAATGTTTAAAAATCAATCATCTTCCATTCATAATTTGGAGATACAAGTTGGTCAATTAGCGAGTGCTATTCCATTTAGAGGAAAAGGCAATTTACCTAGTAACACTGAAGGAAATCCTAAGGAAAATGTGCATACTAAAGCCCTTCGTAGTGGTAAATTACTAGATAAACCAAATCTTTCAAGTATTCTTACTAATGATATTGTTGAATTACTGGATGATTATCCAAGTAAATCCGATGATAAGGCAGGAGTGGATGAACTACCTAAATCCGGAAAGGTTAATCCCCCTCAACCACCATTTCCACAAAGAATAAGAGGATAAGCAATTCATTGAGTTCATCAACAAACTTAATGGTCTGGAAATCAATCTTTCATTCATTGAAGCCATTACACAGATTCCTAACTACGGTAAGTTTGTTAAAGAACTTTTATCTTGTAAGCGTAGTTTAGAAGGAATATCGAAAGTATTTTTAACTGAAGATTGCAGCAAAATAATAACTACTACAATACCCACTAAACTTAAAGATCCAGGAAGTTTCACAATTCCCTGTAAACTTGGAAACATTTCTTTTCCAAAATGTATATGTGATCTTGGGGCTAATATAAATCTTATGCCTTTATCGATCTTCAAAGAGTTGAAGCTTGATGATGAAGTTAAAAGGAAAAATATGGTCTTATAATTAGCTGACCAGTCTATTAAGCATCCTTACGACATAATTGAAGATGTGCTAGTAAAAGTGGATAAATTTGTTTTTCCAACAAATTTTATCGTGCTAGATTTTGCATATGATGAAAAGTGTCCTATAATCTTAGGAAGACCTTTTATGCATACTAGCAAAGCATTGATAGATGTGTCAGAAGGCAAGATTAAGTTAAGGATAGGTGACTATACTGTTGAATTTAACATAGATAAAGCTGATAAATATCCAATGGATGAAGATATATGCATGAAACTTGACTTGATTGATGCTTGCATCCAAGAAGTTGTTAAGTTAGATTTCATCCATGAATATGAAGTCAAGTGGTTTAAAAATTCCATTGATCCTAAATCTCTTATGTTTTCCAATATATAAATAAATATATAATATTATATAGTAGAATATTTTAAAGCATATTTTAAGTTAGTGTGTTTTACAAAATAAAAGAAAAGACACAATTTTTTTTGAACAAATCACGACCGCTACATGTACCGCGCTTGTGAATTTAGTTTTCAAAACTTTCTATTTCTATATGGAGAAAGTCATGATCGTGACTGGCTTTCACAATCGTGACTGGTACAATTTTACAGCAATTATTGCTGTATATCCTTTGAAACAACCATAATTACCCAATTTCGTGTGTGTGTGTGTGTATCTACTTTCCTAAGTGATTTTCCCAAATCAATCACTCTTTTATACAAATACAATCTCTTGCAAACAAGTTTTCTCTTTCTTTCCAAATAAAACACCAATCTTTCTTTCTTGAATTCGATGGCTCCCAAGAAGTCTTATGCAACCAAGGGGAAGAACAAATTGGTTAATCAACAAACCAAATATAGATGTCTTTTTCCCATATACAATGATGAAGAATTAGAAAGATACATGAGGATGAAGAACTTTGAAATCCAAAGTATGCTATTTTACGATCCTACTTTTGCAATTAATGCTGGGATTCATGCAGAAGTAGAGGAGTATTTTTCGTAATTTGGGTTGGAAAATTTCATGAACATGCATTTCCTGTTTAACGAGGAATGGGTTCTCGAGTTCTTGGTAACCATTCAAGAAGATGGGAATTTCTTGAAAAGGAAATTCAGGAATGGAGGAGAAGAATATAAGTTCAATTTGATGGATTTAATCAAATGGTTCGGTTTTGGAGGAACATATGAGGAGATTGAAAAAGATGAAGATTATGATTTAACGAGTGTTTAGACTGAGTTAATGGGATTGGATCGATATGATGTTAAAAACTCGTCTAACAAGAATATACGAAGCAACAGTCTTTTATACCTTCACTACTTTATTTCTCAAAGTCTTTTCTTCCAACACGAAACTAGTAAAGTGTCGATGAAAGACTTGGTTATATTGGAGTGTAAGATTTCACAGTTACGGCCAAAGTTTCCTATGTATATTTTGGAGTCCATCACTAGTCTTACTACATATAAAAAGGCTAGAGTTGGAGGCGCAAATACAATTTGCGAGATTATTTTGGGTGCGAAGAACCAACTACCATATCAATATAGTCCAAGAGAGAAATTTAATTTTATGGGAGGAGTATATATGAAGAGAGCAGGATTGGTCAAAGAAGATGACGAAAAATTTATGTTTATACCATATGGCATAAGGGTAAGGAAGCTAAGGTCGATAGATGTATCTACTTTTCAAGAAAACCAATACAAAGAAGATATTGAAGAGGTTCAAATTGGAAGTAGTAACACAAGATAAGCCTTCGAAAGTAACCATGATACTTGGAGAGTAAAATTCGTCAAAGAAGTTGATCAAGCATGCCTAGACATAGCCTCCATATAGCAAGATATTCATCAACTAATGAAATCTAACATTTCTTTGAACCGCAAGTCGAATACATACTTAAGAATGAAGAATTTGGATATCTCGTCGAGTCCTCTAGATTCAAGTTTGGAAGATTAAATGGGTTCAATTTCTTTCTTTTATTTTCTTTTCATTTGTGTGATTAGTTTAGTTTAAATTTAGAATTGAATAAACTCTTCCACAATGAGGACATTGTGTTCTTAAGTGTGGATGGGACAGTTGTAAAATACCAAAAATAAAATTAAAAAATTGAAGAAATTAAAAAATTGAAGAATTTGAAATTTTTTCTTGATTTTGTGTTATTTATACATTATCCATACCTATACTATACTAACATATGTTCCAAGGTTATTGTAAGAGTCAGGTATTTTAAGTTTGATGTTAGTGCATATTTCAAACAAATTGTTTCGAGTATGACCGCACGTTGAGAGTGTAAGCGTTTTAGCACAACATTTAGCATTTGGTAAGGATGAGTTGTGAGTAACATTCAAAGTAACATTCCAATTAAGTTTCGATATATATTTCAATGCAACACGAATTAGTATAAGTTATATAGTTTCAGTTTAATACTATCGATAAGTTAGTAGTGGAGTGATATCTAGTAGTGTTATTACTATGAGTTTTATATGCTATTCCCGAACACGTCCTATAAGTATTAAGTGTGTCTAAAGTGTAGGGAAACTATAGCCATATTACTTTGAAGTGTTCAATAAAGGATGAGGGTATTAAGAGTGAAAAATCAAAAGAAAGAGAGGATAACCAATGAGTTATGCAAAAGGTGAGGAATGGTACGAACCAGAAACTGCAACCAATCAATGAGTGAAAAAAGAAAAAGTAGCATAGCATGAAAAATGGGTGCAAAGTACGAATCTATACTTCAAAAACATATGCTTAAAAGAAAAAAATGAGAGAAAGTGGTATGGAGCATAAAATGCAACCACTAAAAAAACGGAGATGGTATGGAGCATAAAATGCAACCACTAAGAGTGTTTTTAGCATCCTAGGTTAACTAAAAATTCCTTGAGATCAAACTTTCCAAGGTGTGCTCCCTTTGTCCTTAATACTTTATACTATACTTAAGAGAAGGTAATATTCGAGTAAGCATATAACACTTATATAAATACACAATTCGGTTGACCCTCCATTAAGAGCAAAGGTATGCAACTGAATTATATAAATTGCATAAATTGCACATTACCAATATGTGGGAAATTTTAAACTTTTACTTGAATTTTATGCAACGTGGGAATGTGGTACTCACTACGATAGTCTTTTGCCAAATGAGTCACGAACTTGAATACTAATTTATACACTTTTGTTGTTTTTACCTTGAGCATAAGGCAAAAGTTAAGTGTGGGGGTGTGATAAGTGTATATTTACACTTATTATCATGACATTTTTAATCAAAAAATTATATGGTTTTGTTTCATTTTATACTTCATATAAAAGATTTCACGTGGTATGTAGTTGTTTTTTATGCAAATACAGATACTAGGTAAATCTTGGGAGTAAAATAAATAAAAGTGGAATTCTATGGAAATAGAGTGAAAAGGGTGCAAAAAGATGCGTGGAACGTAAGGATTTGGCTTAGGATCGAAGTTGTCAAAGATCGACAAAGTTGCAAAGAAGACTCATGAAGAAATAGCATTTCACAATCGTGACACCAATTCGCGGTCATGACTTGTCACTCTTCATAAATAGAAAACTACCAACCAATGTTCACGATAGTGACATGTGATTTGCGATCGCGACTTGTGACGATTAATGGTTATCTCTTTTCAACTACCAACCACCAGATAACAACAATCAACTACCAGATGAAAAGACACCTTTTGGAAGTCAACCAATCATGAAAAGTTGCCTTTCCATTGTGGATAAAGATAAGACTTTGCATCCAATCACAATGAAGTGATGCAACTCTTCGCCAATGGACACGACTCTTTGTTTAGATAGACGCAACCCTTCGTACTCTATAAATAGGGTTCAAGACCCACCAATTTCATGGCATGGTGTTTTGGCATGAATAAAAGGCATTGAATGATAATATGCGTATATAGATAGAGAGTGAAAATATCTAGATTTCACTATGTTCAAAGTAATAGCATGAAAAATGTATAAGTGATTTGATTCCTTTTTCGATCACTATATTTCTACATGAATTCGAGCGTTGGTTGTATGATTGTAATTGCAAAGCACTTATCAATAAAAGTTTTCATTCTTCAACATTCTTTTATTCGATATTCACAAAGAGTAGCATCCTAGTGAAGGTTCTATACGAGTCGAGACCGAATTCAAAGTAGACGCAGGAATTGCGGGAATTGACGACTCCCATTAAAGAGTGGATACGGTTTAATCAACTCTAGCTTTCACTTGCATACCTTACAACTTTACTTTATTTTCTGCTTATACTTTCTATTTCGAAGTTTATGATATGTCTATGTGTCATAACGAGTAATTCATTTTGCGTAATTTATATTAATCAAGTTATATGCTTTCGAGTTAACTTTAAGAGTGATTTCAGGTTAACAAAATTGTGTATAATCATTAGATCTATGATTATAACACTCTTTAGTGAGCCAAAATTTTTGGAATGGTAACTTGCTAAATATGGCTATGTGATAAGTGTATAATTACACTTATTATCACATTAATTTCACACATTAAACACTATAGTTTTAGTCATTATTATACTTCATATAAAAGATTTCATGTGGTATGTAGTTGTTTTTTATGCAAATGCAGATACTAGGTAAATCTTGGGAGTAAAATGATCTAAAGTGTAATTCTATGAAAAAAGAGTGAAAAAGGTGTAAAAAGATGCGTGGAACTTAAAGATTTGGCTTAGGATCGAAGCAGTCGAAGATTGGTGAAATTACAAGAAGATTTCAAAGTAAAACTCAATTCACAGTCACGACAATCATTCGCGGTCGTGACTTGTTTACTTCAAAAATAGAAGTCTTCCAATCAAAGATTCACGGTCGTGACATGTGTATCACGGTCATGACTTGGATGGTTTTCTAGTATTATCTTCTTAACCAAGAACCACCAGATAAGCATGATCAACTACCATCAACTACCCACAAATAGACGCCTATCAGGAGTCAACCAATCATGAAAAGGTACATATCTATTATGGATTATATCAAAGCTTCTCAACCAATCACGATGAAGAGATGCAATCTTTCACCAATGGATGACCCTTCGTTTGGATAGACGCAACCCTTCAAACTCTATAAATAGGACTCTATTCCATCACAATTTCATAGCATTGGATGTGTGCAGAATTAGAGTGCAAATAAAGAGTCACATATAGTTTGTGTGTGTGTGTAGATAGATTCGCTACGTTCTTAAGTGTTAGTAAGAAAATGTTTAAGTGATTCGAATCCTTATTTCAATCACTAGATTTCTCTATATTCTCGAGCAATTGTTGTATAAGTGTACTTGCAAATCACTTATCAATAAAATTTTTCATTCTTCAATATTCGTTTGTTCGATATTCGTAAAGAATAGCATCCTAGAAGAGGTTCTGTACGGTTCGAGACCGAATTCAAAGTAGACAAAGGAATTGCGGGAATTGATGACTCCCATTAAAGAGTGGATATAGTTTGATCAACTTTAGCCTTCACTTGCATACCTTACAACTTTTATTTGCTTTCTACTTCTACTTTCTATTTTGAAGTTTATGATATGTTTATGTACCATAATACATATTTCATGCTAAGTCTTTTATGTTAATCAAATTATATGTGTTGTAGATAATTTTTAGAGTAGTTTTAGGGTTAACAATATCATGTATAATCACTGGATCTGTGATATAACGCTGTTTAGTGAGCCAACATTTTTGGAATGGTAACTTGCTAAATGTGGCTATGTGAGAGCAACCCATACTAAGCATGGTATTGATGTTGTCCAAGTTTTCATAATTGTCTTATTTCATTTACACTACATTTAGAAAAGTTATTTCATGTGTTGCTCTGTGGTGAATCATTGAATATCTGAGTGTTTTGAACCGAGTTTGTTAGATTAGTTTAGTGAGTCGTAACATCTTTGTTGAACTTGCATGTTTTCTCTGCTATACTTGTTTGTAGTGAAGATTTTATATATTTAGATTCTCTAATCTTCCACATCTCTATTTACTCAACTTTTCATTCTAATCTTCCTATCCAAAAATCTCAAATCTATTTTTATTTTCTTTTACTTTGTCTTTCCTTATTATTCCTTAGACCTGGTTCATTCCCTATGGATTCGATATCTTTTAAAACTACATCACAACTATATACTTGCAGTTATCATCATTTTTATATTTGATAAGAGGTATTGACAACACCTACATTTTTCATGAACAAGCTATTGGCATCATTATTTGAGGATAAGCCTTACGAAATGAGTGTAGCCAAGACTCATGAACAAGTTCTTGGAACCATTAGTTATTAAACTTATCAATGGAAAAGTGGCGAACACTATGTGAGAGCGAGCCATATTAAGCATAGTATTATAGTTATCCAAGTTCTAATAAGTGTCATAATTCGTTTACCTTAGATTTAGAAAAGTCATTTCATGTGTCACTTTGTGGTGAATTATTGAATATTAGAGCGTCTAGAACTTTATTTGTTGAAGTTATCTAGTGTACGAAATATTCTTGATGATTTTGCATGTTTTTCTCTGCTAAACTTTTTCTTTTGAAATATCTATATATTTTACATCTTCTCTAATCTGTTCATACATCTATCTATTCATCTGTCTATCATCCAAACCCTCCAATCAAAATTACCTATTTTTGTTTACCTCGTAACTCTAGTTGGTCTTTAGAACTGAATTCCTTCCCTGTGGGATCGATATCTTTTAAAACTACATAGAAACTGTATACTTGTAGTGGTCACCATTTTTCTATTTAGATAGGCGGTATTGACAACACCTGTTCGTATTTTGAACTTTTATCTTATCGGTAGAGAAGTGAGGAACAAGGTTTTTGGCTTCATTACCGAATATAAGCCCTCAGAATTAGTAGAGTCAAAACCTTGCGATCATTGCGCCACCTCCTCAACACATCAGACTTCTCATTAGGTTCAGAGTCTTTAAGACCATTAAGGGAAGGTTCAGGGTTAAAAAAGGAAAGCCCTAAATCAACCGGGGGAATGTTTGTTAGGGTATAAGGGATTAAAACCCTAGGCTTATTATTGGAAAAAGTTGACGAAGGTGTGCTGGTGGCAGCGGTGAAGATACCTATATCCTCACCACCCTAGAATGCTCTCAAGGGAACTACAGAAATCGAATGTATAAACTAAATAGAGGTACTCGTGGCATCTTTATTTCTCACAAATTTAGAAGAAGAGGATGAAGAATATACTACGAAATTATTCATGGGTAAGAGAGACAAAAGTAGAATCATATTGGAAAATATTTAAGGATGCAAAAATCTTAAAGCTATTTGCTGGTAATTGCAAAGAAAGAGATAAAGAAGAAGGTAAACAAATCAGAAAAAAATTTCTTTTGAGCCCTTTTATAGGGAAAGTTAAGAGGGAAATTTAGTTTTAAAAAAAGGTAATCATGACGCATTAATTAAACCCTAGGGAAGTGCAACAGATAGCTTGTTTAGCAAGCCAAAACTGAAAATGCGCGCGTGAAGACCAATTGCAATCAATAGTGCAGAACAAGGATCGGTCAAGAAATCACACAAAACCCGAACCCTAAAGGAGTTCTTAGCTAACCAAGGGAGAGACATCTCGGAAAGCAAAGACAAAATGCTGATCCCAACAAAAACTAATGAAATAGTAAATAACAACCGATGCAACATCGTCGATCTTAGTACGATTTGACAAATCACAAGCACATTGCACCGACATACATAAATATAAAAGTCAAGCCTTAAAAGGGGTCAAAACCTGACTGAGAGGGGGACATCTCATAATAAGGAATAATAATCAGAATTACAAGGTCCATATGGCCCATCAAAACTAAGCAACCCTAACCCCATAAAGACATGGATACGTGGCTACCCCTAAGAGAGCCATGTGGTGATCTTTATGAGAGTCAAGATAGTTGTTGCCCAATAAAGAGGCTTCATTAAAGAGCCCAATGTGTAACCGTTGTCTTAATTGCAATGGTCATCTCACCATCGCACCTATATAAAAGGGGGAGCTACTATGAAAAGGTTAAGTATTCTATCAGTGCCATTATTCAACCTTACTCTATTCACCCGTGACTTAAGAATTAACTTAGGCATCAAAGTGACAACGCCGGACAGTCCCGACCTAATCCTCTAACGTCATTATTGTGTTGCAGGTGCAACTCATTTGATTCCCGTGGCATCAGATATAATTGCACATATGTAACTTTTCTAATGATTATATTAATACATTATTACATCGTTTCAATTTGTCAATGAAATAGACCCTTTTTATATTTTTCTTCCATCCAGTTATTATTTTATTCCATTAAATTTCAATAATTTTCTATCCAAATAACTAATATGAAATATTTATTTTAATTATTTTGCCCTTTTTTCATTCTCTCACTGATAAAAGTAAAACTCTTTTTAACCCGTGTGTATTCAACTTCCCTATATTGAGTGCACTCATCATTACTATTTTCAATCACCTTTTTTCTGGTTTTCGTACCAAAAAATGTTAATATTTTTTTTCTTAAATTTTCTTACTTTTGCGCTTTCTTTTATTCCATGTAACAAAAAAGCTACTTTTGTTTGGTCTTGGAAACAAGTAGTGGAGCTTGTGAGGTTCATGTTCCCAAACCAAGGAGGTGTTTCATGACTTGTGACTTATCTTCTTAAAAGAATTTTTTTTCAGTTACCGTTTTCTTTTATCTTTTAAGATACTTTTAAGAGAAAAAAAGGTAATAAAAAACATTTCATTGTCAAACTTTTAAATTAAAATCAGCTTGTAAGTATCTTTTAAGGAATATGTTAAAAAATTAGAAGGAATGAGAAACACCCCTAAACATCATTAATTAATATGCCATATTGTTGTGTTGTTGAATAGTTAAACTTTGTATCTTTTTTAATTATTTCATTTAATGCACCATAAATATACATATTAATATTGAAAGTAAAAAAAATGTAAAAGTGTTGGTAAATGAAAAAAACATATTAAATTACACAAATTCCGCAAATGAAAAATACATTATCAGAAATAAGCAAATTGGTTTTGAAATAAAAATTTGCAGCAATTAGTTAAGTTGGGACAAATGTGAAGATCATGCTTCAGAGTTGTTAACCACTATCATGTCTCAGATACAAAAATTACAAAAATATTTTACAGATAACTTTTAAATTTTTGACATATTTTAAATGAAAAAAATAGCTTGTTTTGATTATTTTTCATGGAAATAGAGTGAAATTGACATGAAACGATGAGCTCCAAGACTCTAATTTGCTTTTGTAACAACAATAAAAATAGGAAGCACGAAAGAAAAGGAAAATAGAAGGAAGAAACAAAAAAAAAAATATAGATTATTTTGGTATGAATAAAAAGAAAAAAAGTAGAATGAAAAGATGAGCAACAATAAAGAATATGTAAGTATATGAAATAGGGAGGATTAATGTATATGTTGAAAGGGTTTTAATTTTGAGGGAGAACATTAATAGAAACGAATTCGGTAAATACCTTTTTGCGTATGTCCAAGATCGAAGAACACCGCATCAAACGCCGAATTGGATCCATCTCACTATTTATCAGAGTATGGATATGTATCCACAACTTCTGCAGCGAAGAAGATTGATAAGGATCGATTTGCGATGTTTTCTTCGTGAGAAGAAAACTCGGGAGAGAGAATTGATTGGAAGGAAAAAGGAAAATGATAATGACTTAATGAATTCATTATGAATTCTAAAATCCCCCTGATACACATCCATCACATATATATTTATACGGGATGAAATTTTGATTAATTGCAACTAAGTCCTTGAACTCGTAATTGTGTGCGATTAATTCTTAAAAGTTCTATACCTTTTAATTTAGTCCAAATAACTAAATAGTATCGGATCTCTTGACCCGTTCACGGGGCGGACCGGGTATTTCCAACATCTCCTACTCGCACTTGATGGGTCACATTCCGTACATGGTTATCAAATCTTCTGTGATGTGAAGTCGTGCGACCGGCATACTATTAGGAACACTTTGTCTTGCACCTATTAGGATCCGCAAATACTATCATGAGTGGTACTTAACCAAATAGACTAACATCTAGAATTTAGAAAGCATCTTGTACCCGTTAGGATCTGTCAAGACTATTCTGAATGGTACTCAACCATATAAGTTAATATATGGTATATAATATAATATAATATAATATCACATTGATATATAACACGTATGCTTTACCCTAGACTGGTCAACAATCACCCACTTCCACATCTTTTGGAATCTTAGAAGTCTTAATCTGTTGTTCAGTATCTTATCACAAATATAAGATAGGCATGCTAGTGAACCAACAAAACTCTGATGATTATTAATTGGCCAAATATTCCTTTTAAGTTGTCAATTTTGTATAGAACTAGTTTGTCCATCAACCAATCTATCCCAGATCGAATCATATCATAATCTCTTGGTGATTGATCAAATATCCCTTACTAGTCCTTACTTTGAAAGATAACTCAATAGTATTGAGGGTAAGGTCCAATAACAATGTAATGGACTGAGTCTCACATTAGAGAAGTTGAGATCCTTGTACATGGTACATACTTCTCATCTCATGGTCGCTAAGCACACATTATCTCGAGAACTCATTTCTCTCTCACTTTGATAATGTGCCATGGTGTCCCTTCCTTTCTACCCTTATAAAGGAGCGCATGTCTTATCATATCAACCAACATCATATAAAGGTCTCAGTTACAATGCAACCTAGCATTTGACCTTATTCGACTAAATGAACTACCTTTAGTTCTTAAGATAAAACACGACTAATTGTCATGTGAACTACACAGTTCTTACCCGATTCCTTCTTGGATTCAGCATGCAATGTTTAAAACAATGCGATTTTCTTATTACTCAATATGTCCATTCAAGATTTTGAACAAGTTCCTGAACTACACATAGTTGTTCAAAATCAATCCCATCCTAGTCTGTATCCTCATGATAACACTAGGGTAAACATCCATGTGAGTGGGCTACTTCTTTATTAGACATGCTATGAACGAAAAAATAATATGTACATAACATACCACACACATGCATTGCTCATAGAATAAAAATCATTTATATTAGCACAATATCATTCACGATTTGTAGGGTATAATAAATAGGTAAACGAATAAAAATATTCTACGCATATTTATACACATATACATTTTTCGGAGATATACTTTGTAAACAAATCTACAAGTATGCAATGAGTAGATAAATACCTCATATTAACCTCTCTTTGTGCTACTTAGTCTACAACTGAACAGATACTTGATATCGATATACTTATTACTACTACAATATTTCGGGTCTATCGCATAAGATATCGATGTTTAACTATCTTTATAAATAGTCAACATCTTTTTGGAGCACTCGGCATAAGAGGACTCAATAGTCTCTTTTGTCAAACAAAAGAGAATAACCAATGATCATACACAAGTATCTTACAATTTTCTTAATGATCTTCCAGTGCTCTATTACTAGAATAAAATAATATATTACTACAATGCACACAACAAGGTTATATTAGGTCTGGAGTATAATATAGTATATATAATGCCAATATGTGGAACATTTTCCATATCCTCCCACTTGACACGAGTTTCAAGACAAATACTAACACTAAGAATCATATTCTTAGTCATCGGAATACTTATTGGTTCATTATTCTGCTTATAGAATCTTTCTCAATCCTTTTGTAGAAGATTTCAGAGATGACGATACTAATTGTCTTATCCATCAATTTAGATCTTGATCCTAGGACCTATGCAGATTTTCCCAAGACTTACATCATGAAGTTACTCGATACCCAATCTTTCACTAGTATGGTATATACACAATGTTTCTCATTTACCATTCTAAATACCATATCCTTAAAACCTCATGAGATTATAAATTTACTTATTAATTTAAGAAACCTCGTGTTTACAAACTTTGGGACAAATCCTTTTGATTTTTCCGTATAGATCTCTCATGACAATTCTACCTTGTGAATAGTGGCATATACACCTACTCGGTGTAACTTTAAGGAAGATATAACTACTAAAGTAAAAATAATTCATATAGATGTAATTTTTGCAATTGGAAAGAATATATTCTTACAACATATTCTCATCAGTTAGAATATACGTATCCCTTAACTATAAGCCTAATGCTTTTACATTACATTAGGAATCCACTTGTTCTCAATATTTTTATATCCTTCAAGCAAGTTAACTTAATTCTTCTTCCATCACATGCAACTATTCATCTCCCTTTAAACATTTAATTTTCAGGGTTGGAACAATTTCTCATATTACTTAGGCTCCGAATTTTCATAAATATGTCTCATATATTTATCATAACTCGAAATTCTTCCTTTTAATCACATTTTGTGCTCCCACTCAAAGTAGAAATATTATAATGATCTAAGTTTACACTTGAGTTAAAAATATATTGACTCCCACTTAGACTAATAAGATTGGCTCCCATTTGGACCAATAACAATTTGAGTTCTCGGCTCTCTTATAGAACAAGATCCCTTATTAATGTGATCATTATGAACCAATACATTTGAATTTCTCCCACTTGAAGATATATCAAAAACATTAAGTTCAATAGTCTTACTAAAAGGACATGTTTTTGCCTAATACACCTAATCTATAGAACTCATTTCTAAGAAATTTATATTTCATGATTTAAAATTTTACAAATACATATCTATCCGCATTATCCCCCACAGATACATATCCTTTTGATATGTTAGAGTATCTTAAAAGACACTCCATCTACCTCTTCGATCTAATTTCCCAAAATTATTAAGGTAGTGTGGGAGTAAGTGATATAACCCTAATGTCATAACCAAGATAGATTAGATATATTTCCAGTCTATATAACATATGGGTTGCAAGAGATAAACTTTGAAGGTACTTGGTTTAGTACATATACTTAACCATTGGAAGAAGAATCTACTTTCTCCTTTCATGAATTCTATACTTATATAGATTTTAGGGATGAACATTAGATGTTTAATCCCTTTATCACATAAAACTATAAGCCTAACTAAAAGTACTTTTTACCATTTCAATTTCAATGCTTTACAGTCAAATCCAATTTATTTATTACTAGATTCATAAATCTTTTGATAGCTAGAAGCTTTAGATTTATGAGTAATCAAGTAGATGATGTCATAACTAGTATGGACATCATTTAATGTGATGAACAATTAGGCTTATGCGTTACCCTCATATATACTAAATCACATATATCAAAATGAATAAGTTGCAAATGATTTTAGTTCTAGTTCCTTTTGAAATGGAATATAAGTTTGATTTCCTCTAAATGGAACTCATCACATGGCGATAATTTAATCATTATAAATTACCCATCACATTAAGCCTAGATGACGTATTCTCCGTAGCTTATGTGATTCAATCATCTATACGATTTACTAACATTTTCTTCTAGAAGAAAAGTTAGTCTATGGATAACAAACATTATCCGCTTGATTATTTGTAATGTACATTCATTACAATAAAACCATTTGTTTAAGAACTAAACTCATAAATCTACAGTTAAGGAATGAAGAAACTTTATCGTTTTGAAAAATTAAAAAATGAACCTATTGTTCATTAAACCATATCATAAATTTAAAATTTGACAAATAATGTGAAAATACTGCTGGTTAATCAAAACAGTAATTAAACATACAACATTGCAAGATGGAATTTCAAAACTTAAAATTAACCCTAAAGGATATCCTAAGCATGTCATGATTGATATAATCTAAGTTGAAACTTTCCATAGATGCCAATAGGTTTATAAAACTTATAAAAGAAACCTAACATCTACGTTTAGAACTTTACTAGTTGACGTGTGCTTTTCTCTCCTTTTGGATGTGGCATTCCCTTAGAGAAATTTGGCAGAACTCTGTTGGCACTAGCCTCCAAACTAGGATAGCCTCTACCATTGATCCATATGGATCTTCACTGACCAAAACCTACGTTGAGGTAGAACCCTTTTGGTAGACAGCAACTGCCAGACCGCTCAAAGACCAACCTGAAAATATTAATTGAGAAGGCTCACTTCAAAATAGAAAGAGCCTTCTAAAGAATTCTTCGTCGCTTGGAGAAACTTGTGGAGGATCTCGTAAAATCTCATGAAGAAAAGATGCCAAACTCAAAGAGAAAGGCTGAGTTGAAGTACGGAATAAGGAGGAGAGGGAAGGCCTAATTATAGGGAGAGGGGAGTGAAAAGCTCCCCTTTTTTTCCAATGTGGTATGGGAAAAATCCCATCCTACAAACTGGGTATGCCGCTTGGATCCCTAGGACCTACGACCCAACCGGAGCATCCTTGCCATAAGGCAAACCCTAATGGGCTTGCCTTGTGCCACAACCCTAGCTTTTGGGCCTTCCAACAAGCTAGGCTTACGGGTTCGTGCGGCTACGGGCCTGCTACCCGCTAGCGCACGGGCTTAGCCCATGTGCTAGCGGCTCACAAATGTTTTAGCTTACTAGGTAGCCGCGCAGGCCCCACTTTGAATAACCCATGTTCATTCGGGGCCCACTCGTAACGTGAAAAATTCCCTTGCTCCGCTCTGTGCAATTTTATTAATTTGGTCTAACTAATTAATAATTCTTCCATCGAATTTGAGAAACACATATTCTCGGCATACACCTAGTCTATAGGTTCTTTACTTAGTATGATAAAGACCTAAAGTGTGTGACCTCATAGGATACCAAAGTATAGTACCGCTACAGGTTAACCTAAACTTGGCTTCCCATCCAAGAACCTTTAGGCTTAGTGTTCTAAACCGATATGGAACCCGATAACTCTAGACGATCAAATGGGTTTTCTAACAAAGGCGTATAATCCCCCGATACTCGAAACGTCACATACCTGTGACTTGATCTAAGTCTATTGTAGTAACCAGTACAATAAACTCCTTCTATTAGGTTAAGTATCATCCAGTTTATTGAGCTCAGAATAAGTGTCAACTCAAGTAATAGTCGTAGTTATCCTAGAATTAGACTTGTTCACAAAGAACACCACTCACCATGATGTATCAAGATTGACTATAAACCCGTTCTATCAATCTTATACTCTGATCAAAGGTTTATGAGTGTGTCTCTTCAATAAAGGGCCCTAAGGTACATCTCCCATTATATCATTATATCAGGAGCGATGGATCCATCTTGACTACACGGCTTACCAATATGTGATCATCACTATACCCGTAATCACCCGTAATATCCTGATCACCAGGGCATAAATAAGTATGACCCAAAGTATAACAATTCCTACATAAGGTAACCAGTATCTCAGGTCTGAGGATACTAGTACTGCTACTACAATAAGACAAGACACCAACACATGGATATAATTAGTTCTGAGTGTCTGTCTTATAGCGATCTCCAATGTATCACCTGAATACATTCATGTGTTAACTCAAGGTATCACCTTCAACTCGTGAGATCGGCTGCTTGGATCTAATCCATGGAGTAAGCCTACACATGCCAGTTTGTCCGCTTCATTGATGTCCAGTCTCAATGAAACTATGACTAAGGATATTTAGAAAATTCATAGTAACACGTATGTGCAATTCTCACATCACATAGGTCCCACTATGTCCTGGCACTTTTACGCTATGAAGTATTTATGGAATTTTTCTTAACAATGCGCATATATATAATATTATACATATATGATAGCAGCGAGATACATAAATAAAAGAACTGATAAATAACAATTATTCCTTTTATTATTAATAATAATACGAAACCATTTATACATTATAAGTAATTAAGATATATCATCCTAATTACATCTAGGGTATATATTATGTCTAACAATCTCCCGGTTGCATTAGAGTCAATTGCCATGTGCTTCATGCCATACTCGTTAACATGATGGTCATGCTTTACCTGAGTCAATGGCTTTGTTCTCCTATCTACTAGATTCTGATCCGTTGGGATGTATTCTAAGCTTATATCCTTTCTTGTTATTATCTCCTGAATCAGATGATATTTTCTGAGTACATGTTCATTTCTCTGATGAGACTGTGGTTCCTTTGCTGAGCAATAGCCCCATTATTATCGCAATAGATCACTATTGTATTTACAATGTTAGACACCATACTGAGATCATCAATAAATCCCTTAAGCTAGACAGCTTACTTAGTTGCTTCTGAAGCAGCTATATACTTAAATTCTATGGTTGAATCGGCATTCGTATCATGTTTGAAACTTTTCCAAACAACACATACCTAGACAAGGACTTGTAATAATCCCTGTTAAACTGAAAATTCATGTTGGTGTATCCCTTCACAGAGAGATCACCTTCTACGTAAATACTTAAGGATAGTTTTAAAGGTCATATAGTGCTTCTCACCTGGGTTAGATTGAAATCTGCTCGTGAAGCTCAACACATGTGAGACATCAGGTTGAGTGCTTACCATAGCATACATGATGGATCCTATTACTAAGGCATAAGGTATTCCATTCATGTGCAGTCTCTCCTCTTGTGTTCTTAGACACTCAAATTTAGAAAGGTTAATCTCATGAGACATTGGTAAATAACCCTTTCTTGACTGCTCAAGGTTAAACCTAGTAGCTTTCTAGATCTATCTTAGTAGATCTTTATACCAAGTATAAAAGCTACTTCTCCAAGGTCTTTCATGGAGAACTTCTTTGACAACCATGAATTAGCTGTCTGAAGAAAGGGAACATTATTTCCTATCAACAATATGTCATCGACATATAATACAAGGAAAACGACCGCACTCCCACTAGCCTTCTCATATACACAGGGTCATTAGTGTTTGACACAGCCAATTTCTTGAATTATCTCATCAAACCTAATATTCTAACTCCTTGATGCTTGCTTAAGTCCATAAATAGACTTCTATAACTTGCATACCTTTGAGCTATCCTTGGATGTAAAACCCTTGGGTTGTGCCATATACACATCCCTATCCAGATTCCCGTTAAAGAATGTTGTTTTCACATCCATTTGCCAAATCTTATAATCTTAATGAGCGGTGATGGCAAGGAGTATCCTGATAGACTTTAGCATGGCCAGCGGTGAAAAGGAATCATCATAATCAATGCCTTCTTTTTTACTGTAACCTTTTGCAACCAACCTTGCTTTATAGGTAATTACGTTACCGTCCATGTTAGTTTTATTCTTGAAAACCCACTTGCATCCTATGGGCTTAATCCTACTTAGAGCATCTATCAATCTCCAAACTTGATTTTCATACATGGAGTCCATCTCTGATCGAATGGCTGAAAACTATTTATCAAACTCTGAGCCTTCCATTGCCTCCTTTTAAGTCTTAGGCTTTATCATAAATGATGAGAATCCCATATCGCTCGGGAGCGACTGGAGGCTGACATTACCTAGACATTATTAGTGTTATAATAGGATGTTCCATGCTTACACTTTCTTGTGTAATAGGCGTAGGAATAATCAGTTTATTGTCTATTTTATCTTCTCAAGTGCCTAACTCTATATTGCTCCCTCTAGCTTTTCGCAAGTATATGCTCCTTCTCAAGGAATTGAGTATTTCTAGAAATAGAGACTTTTTATTCCTTGGGATCATAAAAGGCATACCCCATAGTCTCCTTAAGGTAACCTACAAACAGACACCTATCAAACATAGCACCCAGCTTATCTAAATTTGTCTTCTTTAAGTAAGCAGGAAATCCCCAAACTCTCAGGTGAGAAAGAGCTGGTTTCTTAACATACCACAATTCGTATGGTGTTTGATCAATTGATTTCGAGGGCACTCTGTTTAGAATATAAACTACACTCTCAAGTGCATAACCCCAAAAGGATCTACTGAGTTCTACTTGGCTCATCATTGACGGAACCATATCGAGTAGGGTTTGATTTCTCCTTTTTGACACTCCATTGTGTTGGGGTGTATAAGAAAGTGTCCAATAAATATCATTATCCCTTAGATAATCTTCAAACTCTTGGCTTAAGTGTTCACCACCTCTATCAGATCGAAGGGTCTTTATACTTTTCCCAAGCTATTTCTCTACTTCGGTTTTGAACTCTTTAAATTTTTCAAAACTCTCAAACTTGTGCCTCATAAGGTACAGAAAACCATATCACAATAATCATCAATAAAGGTTATGAAGTAGATGAAACCCTCGTATGTCTTGACACTCATTGGACCACATACATCGGAATGTATTATTTCCAAAGTACTAGTGGCATGCTAATCCTTTCCTTTGAAAGGTTTCTTAGTCATCTTCCCCTTCAAATAAGGTTCGCACGCCCCATAGGATTCCCATTCCATTGGACCCAAGTCACCACATTTGTGTAACTTAGTTAAGCGAGTCTCATTTATATGGCCTAGATAACAATGCCATAAGTTCGAGGATTTTTCATTATCTAATCTTGATTTCATAACAATGTTCATACTTAGAATTTCAGTTTTAGTTTCTAGAACATAAATGCCATCAACAGATATTCCACAAGCATAAAGAACATTATCGTATCAAATTTGACAATTATTGTTAGAAAATAAAATCTCAAATCCCTCTATTGCTAAACACGCAACAGAAATAATATTATTAGTGATAGCAGGAATATAATAGCAATTGTTCAAAATTAAATCTAAGCCATTAGGAAAATGAAGGCTATATTGTTCGCCACTTTTCTACTAATAAGTTTAATAACTTTTACACAAAGAGTTTGGCTAAATATCAACGGCTCCAAAACTTGTTCACGTGAAATATAGGTGTTGTCAATACCTCTTATCAAATAGAAAAATGATGATAACTGCAAGTATACAGTTGCGATGTAGTTTTAAAAGATATCTATCCCACAAAGAAGGGCTAGTTCTAAAGATCAACAAGGAAGATAAGATAAAAAGAAAATAAAATAAAGTATAGTTTTTTGGATAGGAGGGTTAGAATGAAAAGTTGAGTAAATATAGATGTGGAAGATTAGAGAATCTAAATATAAATATTTTCACTACGAACAAGTATAGTAGAGAAAACATGCAAGTTCAACAAAGATGTTACGATTGACTAAACTACTCTAACAAACTCAGTTCAAAACACTCAGATGTTGAATGATTCACCGCAGAGCAACACATGAAATAACTTTTCTAAATCTAGTGCAAACGAAATAAGACAATTATATAAACCTGGACAACATCAATACTATGCTTAGTACGGGTCGCTCTCACATAGCCACATTTAGCAAGTTACCATTCC
>CATIWQ010766423.1:0-11311 GCA_949673415.1 Euphorbia schlechtendalii | reverse complement strand
TAAACAAATATTGAAGAACGAAAACTTTTATTGATAAGTGATTTACAAGTACACTTATACAACAATCGCTCGAGAATATAGAGAAATCTAGTGATCGAAACAAGGATTCGAATCACTTAAACATTTTCTCGCTAACACTTAAAAATGTAACGAATCTAATTATACACACACTATATCTCTCTTTATTTGCACTCTAATGCTTTCCTCTCTAGTGTTCCACACTATCCACCATGAAATTTAAGAGGATTAGATCCCTATTTATAGAGTTTGAAGGGTTGCGTCTATCCAAACGAAGAGCCACATCCATTGGTGAAAGATTACATCTCTTCAATGTGATTGGTTGAGAGGCTTTGATTTAATCCTCAATGGATAGGCACCTTTTCATGATTGGTTGACTCCTGATAAGTGTCTTTTCTTTGGTAGTTGATGGCGGTTGATGGCTATTGATCATACTTATTTGGAGGTTTGTAGTTAAGAAGATAATACCAAAAAACTATCCATGTCGCGACCGTGATATGTGATTAGCGACAATGAAACTTTGATTAGTAGATTTCGGTTTCTGAAGTGAACATGTCACGACCGTGAGGTATTATCGTGACCGTGAATTGAGTTTTCTTCAGAAATCTCCTTCTAACTTCACTGATCTTTGATAGCTTCGATCCTAAGCCAAATCTTTAAGTTCCACGCATCTTTTTGAACCCTTTTTCCTTCTATTTTTATAGAATTCCACTTTTGATCATTTTACTCCCAATTTACCTAGTATCTGCATTTGCATAAAAAACAACTACATACCACGTGAAATCTTTTATATGAAGTATAAAAATGATTCAAACCATAGTGTTTATTGTATAAAATTATCATGATAATAAGTGTAATTATACACTTATCATGAAGAAGATCCTAATGCTCACATTCAAGACTTTTAAGCTATGTGTAACACTTTCAAAACCAATAGGAATGTTTCAGACGATGCTATAAGGCTTAAGCTTTTTCCCTTCTCTCTAAGGGATAAAGCTAAACAATGGTTGAAGACCTCACACCCAGGCTCAATCACTACATGGAGTGATATGGCAAAGGCCTTCTTGACTAAATATTTCCCACCAAAGCAAGCCTTGAACCTAAGAAATTAGATCACTAGATTTGTGGAACTCCCAAGTGAATTGATCTCAAAAGCTTGGGAGAGATACAAAGAGATGCTAAGGAATGTGCCAAACCATGGCATCCCTATCTGGATTCCAATCCAAAATTTTTATAATGGACTTTCCAATAATAAAAAAGCAAGATTGAATCCTTGGTAAATGGAGACCTCGAAAATAACCCTCTTGAGGAGATCTTTGAAATGATTCAAAAGATAGTCAACAAAGTATCCAAGCCGCATTCTACCCATGAAGATAGACCTCAAAAAGCTGAATTAGAGGCTATTACGGAGCTCTCAGGAAAGTTTGACAAGCTCTTGACCTTGTTAACAAAGAAGAATGTGTCGGCCATTACAAGCTCTTAATCGAGCTATTGTGAAATCTATGGAGGCAAAACCATAAGACTGAAGATTGTGACATGGTGCTCACCCAAGTGCAGTGTGATTACTTGCAAGGGAACCAAAGATGTGGAAACCCCTTTTCCAATACATACAATCCTCGATGGAGAAACAATCCTAATTTTTCTTAGAAACCTCCACAGTAGCAAAATCAGTCTTCATTTCAACCTCCACAACAACCACCCTTCTAACAAACTAGTCATTTCCAACAACCTTAGCAAGGTTATCATTAGTTTCAACAACACAATCAACATCACAACAACCATGCAGGAAGCTCTTCCCAACAATCCAAAAGGTTAGAATTGGATGAGATGAGGGAGACAATGACTCTGTATATGAAGCACAACCTAGCTTATATGAGGAGTTTGGAGAATCAAATTCATTAACATACATAAGTAATAACACCAAAAGGGAAGGGAGCACTTCTTAGCAATATGGAGACCAACCCTAAGGAGGAATGCAAAGCCCTATCTCTAAGGATTGGTAATATTGTGAATTCTTCTAGCTTAATGACTGTTGATGTTGGTGAAATATAGGGAATGTTGGAGAGGAGGGAGATTTGACAAAGCAGGACAAGACCTCACAATTGCAAGAGAAGGAGAAGACCTTGACTGAGGCAGACAAATAGGAAACCTTGAAAAGCAAAGACAAGACCTTAGAACCAAACCCCAAAGAGGTCTCCAAGTATCATCCAAAGATCCCTTTCCCATAAAGAGCTAAACAACATGATATGTCCAAGCACTTTGATAAGTTTTTGGAGGTCTTTAAGAAACTACATATTAACATACCTTTTGCTAAAGCCCTCACTCAAATGTCTATGTATGTCAAATTCTTGAAGGATCTCTAATCTAATAAAATAAACTAAAGAATGTGGATATGGTTCAACTCAATTGGGATTGCTTCTCAATTTTACAAAGTACAAGGCATCTGCCTACCAAACTCAAAGATTTAGGGAGTTTTTCTATCCCTAGTTCTATTGGAAACCTTGATATCAAAAATGCTTTACGTGACTTAGGAGCTAGTATAAATCAGATGCCATATTATCTCTATAAGAAATTAGGCTTAAGAGACCCCTAACCTACTAAGGTTTCAATCTAACTTGATGATGGAACTATAAGATACCCTAGGGGAACGGTAGAGGATGTCCTAGTGATGGTAGGCAAGTTTATTCTTACAATAGACTTTATTGTTATGGACATGGATGAAGATATGCATGTTCCCATCATTTTAGGTAGACCTTTCTTAGCTATTGGAAGGGATTTGATAGATGTAACCAATTACAAGTTAATCTTGAAAATTCATGATGAGGAGTTTGTATTTAAAATGAATGAAGCATTAAATTTACCACCTTCTTTTGATGATCAATGTTATTTCATGGATACTACTGATGCTCATTTAAATCCATACTTTTTTCAAGAGCTAAATTTGCAAGTCCTCGACAATGAGGATGAAATCTTGGAGAAGTAAGTGGAAGTAGAGAAAGTTTGCCAAGCTACTGTTAGAGCAAGGATTAATATTGAACCCCTTTAAGACCTTCTTGATTCCCAAAACTCAGACTCTAAAAACCTTCAACATGCCTTTGATCTTAAGCCTTTACCCGATCACCTTAAATATGCCTTCCTAAATCCCTCACAAGACTTTCCTATTATAATTTCTTCAAAGCTCTCTCCTAAATAGAAACAAGACCTCCTTGACATTTTGAAAGCTAACAAAGAAGCCCTAGCTTGGAAAATTTCTAACATTAAAGGAATTATCCCTTCTATTTGTGTTCATAAAATTTTGATATTAGAGGACCACAAACCCTCTATCCAACCCCAAAGAAGGCTAAATCCTAACATGAAGGAAGTTGTCAAGAAGGAGATAATCAAGTTTCTTACTGCTAGAATTATCTACCCCGTATCTGATAGTATTTGGACAAGTCTAGTTCAAGTAATGCCTAAGAAGGGAGGGATGACTGTTGTTCAAAGTGAGAAGGAATACCTTGCACTAACCAGAACTATCACAGGATGGAGGGTTTCCATTGATTATAGAAAGCTAAATGATGCCACTAGAAAGGATCACTTTCCCTTGCCTTTCATTGAACAAATGCTAGAAAGACTTATTAGTTACAAGTTTTATTATTTCTTAGATGGATACTCTAGTTATAATCAAATAGCCATTCATCCTAACGACTAAGAGGAGACCATGTTCACCTACCCCTATAGAACCTTTGCTTATAGAAGAATGCCCTTTGGTTTATGCAATGCCCCTACCATAGTTCAAAGGTGTATGAGGGCTATCTTTCATGATATGGTGGAAAGAACTGTGGAGATCTTCATGGATGACTTTTCTATTTATGGGAAGACCTTTGAAAAATATCTTCGCAATCTAGAGAAGGTCTTGCTCAGTTGTATTGAGACCAACTTGGATCTCAACTAGGAAATATGCCATTTCATGATGATTGAATGAATCATGATTGGACATAAAGTTTCAAAGAAGATCTTGGAAGTGGATAAATCTAAGATAGACATTATTCAAAACCTAGCTCAACCAAATCAATGAAGGAAGTAAAAGGCTTTCTAGGCCATGATAGGTTCTACAAAAGATTCATAAAGGACTTCTCAAAAATTGGTCAACCTTTGACAACCTTGCTTCATAAGGATGTGGAATTTAAATTTGGAGAAGACTGCATGAAGGCCTTCATGGAACTTAAGCAAAGATTAGTGAACTCTCATATACTTATTGCTCCTTATTAGACAAAGCCTTTTGAGTTTATGTGTGATGCTTGTGATGTTTCTATTAGTTCAATCTTGGGACAAAGAGGGAACAAGCACTTCAAGCCAATCTACTATGCCATGAATGAGGCATAACAAAACTACACCACCATTGAGAAGGAATTATAGGTAGTAGTCTATGCCTTCGATAAGTTCAGATCTTACCTAGTTCTCTCCAAGGTCACAAACTTCACTAATCGTGCTTCATTGAAGTACTTGTTTGCAAAGAAGAATGCAAAGCCTAGGCTGATTCGTTGGCTACTCCTCCTACAAGAGTTTGATCTTGAGATAAAAGATAAAAAAGGATGTAGAAATGTTGCTGCTAACCATCTTTCCAGAATTCTAGGAGAAAACCTCGACTCTTAGAAAACCATCAGAGACCTTCCCTGATGAAAGGCTTTAGTCGGTGAATTTTGCCCCTTGGTATGCTGACATTGCTAATTATCTTACATGTAATATAACCCCAAAGTGTTTGTAATATGCTCAAAAGAAGAAATTCTTTGCTAATGTCAAATACTATTTTTGGGAGGAACCCTTCTTGTTCAAGTTATGTGTAAATTAGATTATAAGAAGATGTGTAGCAGAAGAGGAAACCAACAAGATCTTGAAAATGTGCCATTCAGTCGAGGTAGGAGGTCATTTTGGAGTCACAAGGACTGTTGCCAAGGTCTTGGAGTGTAGTTTCTATTGGCCTACCATTAATTTGTATCACATTGCAATGAATCTCAAAGAGTAGGGAATATTTTTCCCAAGAACTCCATACCTTTAAATAATGTTATTTTTTGTGAAATATTTGATGTATGGGGCATAGGTCTCATGGGACCTTATCCTAGCTCTTATGGAAATAGGTAAATCCTCTTATATGTGGACTATGTGAGCAAGTGGTTAAAGTAATTGCATGCCCAACAAATGATGCCAAGGTGGTGGTCAAGATTCTGAAGAAGATCTTCACCAGGTTTGTTTGTCCTTGTACTATTATTAGTTATCAAGGTACACACTTCTGTAATGCACAATTTAAAAAAAATTATTGTCTAAATTTGGAGTCACACATAGAGTTGCAACCCCATACCACCCTTAAACTAGTGGACAGGCCGAGATCTCCAACAGAGAGATAAAAAGAATTTTAGAGAAGATTGTGAATAGTTCTAGGAAGGATAGGGCTAATAAGTTAGATTATGCATTATGGGCTTATATAACTGCATATAAAACTCCTATATGCATGTCACCTTTTAGGTTGTTGTATGGCAAGACATGTCACCTTCCTGTAGAACTAGAGTTCAAGGCCTTGTAGGCACTAACTTTTCTAAATTTTGAAAGGGAAAAGGTAGGGGAAGCTAGAAAACTCCAACTTAATGAACTTGAAGAGTTTAGGTTGTTTAGCTTTGAAGATGCAATGAATTATAAAGAGAAAACCAAGGCTTGGCATGATAAGAGAATATTAGCAAAAGAGTTTTTTTATTGGATAGAAGGTCTTGCTATATAACTCCCGTTTGAAGCTCTTTCCAGGAAAATTGAAGTCTAGATGGACAGGTCCATACATTATGAACAAGGTCTTCTCCCATGGAGTAGTGGAGGTCTCGAACTAAAGGGGAGGTATTCAAGTTAAACGGACAAAAGGCTGAAACCATAGCTATCTAGGGAGACCACAGAGGTTACAGAGGAGGTTTTCTTCTTCAAGCCTTCTTGATAAGACCTTAAACATCAGTGCCCCCTTCATGCAACAAATGAAGAAAAACAATTTTGAGGAAGTAGCAGAAGCCATTCTTGGCCTAAGTTGAAGGCCTTGTAAATATTCAAGTATGGGGAAGACCTCATGGGAAGTTGACAACATCTTGTATCCATTTCTGTATATAATACTTAGCAAAATATTTGAAAAGATGCTTTTTTATTAGATATACTCTCTTTCCTAATTTACTAGTCAACTGCATAATGATATCCTTGAATGTAGGGTGGCATGTGTAAGTGATTTATGCATCCGCAACCACTACTTTTGCATGCATTATCTTGATTAATTAAAATGTGGATTTTATTTTGAAATTTTTTTTACTTATCTTTTGCATTACTTCACCTGTTTAGTTTATTTTATTTTTAGTGATTCAAAATACGTGATTAATAAATTAAGTAAAAATTTATTTTTTGCCAAACAAATCCATACATACCTAAATATTTAATTTGGCTTGTACATATTTTTTAAGTAGATTGAATTAATTAATTTTGGGGATAATGATCCCAAAAGAAATGATGAAGTTTAAAATTGTCCTTCTGAAGTTGTGGCCTTTTCTCCTCTTTTGGTTCCAACCTCTTATCTCCCCTCAACAACCTCTTTAATTCAATTTCAGAAACCTTTTCTCTCTCCCTTTTTAAACCCCAACTTTATCTCTCCTCTCACACTTTAAACAAAATTCTCTCATTCCCCTTTCTGCAGCAGATTACTCACTAGCTATTTCCTATTTTCCTTTGTGCTAACCAAACTCTTCCTCCACCATGTCTAATAAAATTGAAACCTTCTACCTCAAATCCTACCCCCTCTGTTTCGCAACCTTCCACCACCATTGGCAGTTATGAAAACCTCACTCCACAAGAAAGAAACGTCAGGAGATGCACTATCTTCACTGATGAAGCTAATTCTGAAAATTCAAGGCCCTCTCTCAAATTCCATTCCAAGCCTCAAGAAGGTTTGACTAGTCTACCATCATTAGCCTAGACCTCTCTCATGAAGTTAGAAGCTTATTGGAAGTCGTGGGGATGATGACATTTGATTAACCAGAAGAACCCGCTTATAGGGAACTCACCTGGAGTTCCTCACTACCTTCACCCTTGAAAACTTAGTCAAAATGAATGATGATCCAAAGGTCTTTTTTCGCATGATGGGAATGAAGAAATCACTGACCATGAATGACTTCAACGTTTCCCTGTAAGTTATCTTTGAAGAGGAGGCTTTATTGGGAGCCATGGAAGAGACTCTGAGTGCCTAGCCCTCTGAATTCAAGAGAGATAAATACCTCAAAGAGATATCCAAAACTATTGTCAAGAAATCTTCTAAAAATTTAACAAAAATCGAGCCATCGCATTATCCAAAAGTTCCTACCTGCAAGCCTTTTGGGAGGAAGAATCAATCAACCATGCCTTCCGTTAATGTGTTTGCCCTGAGGTGTATCGAGAAAGGGCACAAGATGAATATTGGCGCATTTCTTGCAAAGTACTTATCCACTTCCAAGAATCAGGGAGCCATCCTTTGTGGCTCCCTTATCACCAAAATTTTAATGAATCTTTTCAATGACTTCAAGAAAGAGGGCTTCACCTTGGACGACTCTGTTTCCAACTTATCTTACCCCACTCTCAAATAGATTAAGGTATGTAGGAAGGATGATGATCTTTGGATGAAAATTGTTGAAGAAGAGGAAGTTGTAGAGAAGCCCTTGAGGCAGAGCACTAGGAATAAGGCCTCCATGGTTGCGAAGGCCTCTTGCAAGAGAGCTGTAAAAAGAGGAAGATTTATGATGATTTTATCTTGGAGTATTTGACCCTTTCAAATAAGGAAAGGTTAACCTAGTTTGAGGAGACCTCGAACCTAACAATAGCCTAGCTTTACACCGGGTTTTTCCAAATGAAGGCCCTGCTACTGAAACTAATGGAGGACAATGAGCTAATGAAGGAAAAGCTCCAAGAGATCTACAACCATACTAGCATGGAGTATGAAGTTAAGGGAAAAGAGCTCGTACTTGTTGGCAAGAGAGCAAGGAGGGCTATTCAGCAAGAGTTGGCATCTAGTGAGAAGAAGGAAAGCTCTCCAGGGGAGGAGAAGCCAAAAGAGGAAGAGGAGGAGTGATAAGTGTATAATTATACTTATTATCATATTAATTTTACACACTAAACACTATATTTTAAGTCATTTTTATACTTCATATAAAAGATTTCACGTGGTATGTGGTTGTTTTTTATGCAAATGCAGACACTAGGTAAATCTTGGGAGTAAAATGATTAAAAGTGGAATTCTATGAAAAAAGAGTGAAAAAGGTGCGAAAAGATGCGTGGAACTCAAAGATTTGTCTTAGGATCGAAGCTGTCGAAGATTGGTGAAGTTACAAGGAGAATTCTGAAGAATAATGCAATTCATGGTCGTGACAAGTATTCACAGTCACGACTTGTTCTTCTTCATAACAGAAGTCTACCAATCAAAGATTCACGGTCATGACATATATATCGCGATCATGACATGGACGGTTTTTTGGTTCTATCTTCTTAAATACCAACCGCTAGATAAGCATGATCAACCGCCATCAACTACCAGCGAAAAGACACTTATGATATGTCTATGTGTCATAATGTATATTTCGTGTTAAATCTTTTTTGTTAATCTAGTTATATACGTTGTAGTTAATTTTAAAAGTAGTTTCGGGTTAACAATATCGTGTATAATCACTAGATCTGTGATATAACGCTATTTAGTGAACCAACATTTTTAGAATGGTAACTTGCTAAATGTGGCTATGTGAGAGCGACCCGTACGAAGCATTGTATTAATATTGTCCAGGTTTACATAATTGTCTTAATTCTTTTGCGCTAGATTTAGAAAAGTTATTTCATGTGTTGCTCTGCGGTGAATAATTGAACATCTGAGTATTTAGAACCGAGTCTGTTAGATTAGTTTAGTGAATCATAACATCTTTGTTGAACTTATTTGTTTTCCTTGCTATCCTTATTTCGTAGGGAAAAATCTATATATTTAGATTCTCTAATCTTTCATACCTGTATTTACTCATTTTTCATTCTAACCCTCTTATCCAAAAATATACATTATTTTATTTTCTTTTTATTTTATCTTCCTTGTTGATCTTTAGAGTTAGTCCTTCCCTGTGGGATCAATATCTTTTAAAACTACATCGCAACTGTGTACTTGCAGTTATCATCATTTTTTTATTTGATAATAGGTACTGACAACACCTATATTTTTCGTGAATAAGTTTTTGGCACCATTGATATATAGCTGAATCTTGTGAACAAACTATTAAACTTATCAGTAGAAAAATAGCAAACAGTTCACTTGAATGTATGCATGTCAATGGTAAGAATAGCACACGTAAACAACACAATACTAAGCTTAATAAGTCATAGGTTACAATACAAGTCCGAACGAAATATGATAGTTTTATAGCATGATCATTACAAGGAAATGACATCAACACCCACTAGAAGAGCCATCGCATTGCCAGTTAGCATGCACCCTCAGGGTATTGTCAAGGGGCACCTCTCCACTCTCATATGAGGACCAATCAAGCATCGGGCAAAAATACCTTGCGGGGTCATCCAGAGATTTGGTCTCTGACAACAACCTATGATAGAACCCATTTATCTCGATAGAGCCGTAATCCAAGCTAACAAACTGAGTCCTTTGTGCCCATAACATTTAAATCTTATCTGGACCCTCATGATGCTAGTTAAGACTACGAGTTGAGCAGGAAGACCTCGGGATCCTCTAGCGCTTTCCATACTGCCGATACAATCGGGAGAGGGGGAATAAAAAGTGAGCTCATATAAACCAAGTAGGAGAACCCTACTATTATGCATCACCACTGCAACTGGAGGGATAGCCCACCAATGACAGACCCATCAGATCTAGCGATCCTGATAATGACTCATGATCTGAACCCATTCACCCTCACATAGCTCTACATATCAGTCAGTGATGAGGGTGTGCTTGTTGTATTGAGCGGGGTGTATCGAGTAAAGGCTACTGTAGGAGCACGAATCAAAGATAGTTTCTCCAATAACCACGCCTACATGAAAGATAATTAATACAAGATTATGCAAAGTATTAGAGGCTGGACAAAAAAGTTACCTCGAGGAGGGTGAAACTATCATCGGCTAATTCTCGATCAACGGTATCAGCATTTATGTTGACCAAACACTTAGCCAAAGCTAGCGCAGAAGGCGAATATCCTTGGGAAAGAGGTTATATAACAGATTCAAGCCAGAAAGGAACAACGGACCCAGAGCGGCAAATGAACTCGGTCATCAAGAGAAGGGCTACCATAAAAGGCTAAGCTAAATGAAATCTCAGAGCACTCACGCTGTGAGCACGGGATTTTGTACCAGCTCGCGCATTCAATGATGATGGCTTTTCGGGATATTTATCCTCGAATCATATGATTTTCAACCATCCGACAATCTTCAAATGGGAGTCTTTCTCATCGCTGAATTTAAAAGGAATTTAATTCAAAAATTAACTAAAAAATATAAAAATACACAAAAATTCGAAAACACCACCGAGAACCAAATCCGGAGCCTACCTCGCTAATATTTGGTGAGGCACAGCTCACTAGAAGGCCTGGCGAACATCGCCAGGGTCCTGGCGAACCTCGCCAGGGTCCTGGCGAAAGCCTCGCCAAAGGGATTGGCGAGCTCGCCAGCCTCTCTAGCAAGGTCGCCAAAATTTTTGGCAACCACGCCAAACATTTTTGCCTTTTTTGGATTTTTCGAGATTTTTCTATAAATAGTCAGACATTTTTGGATTGAAGGGGGCTCGAAAATTCAGAGAAAATTCTCTTCTTCAGATAAAAAAAACATAGACAACTACTTTCTTTTCTTCTAATATTTTCTTGGATCCAAAACACTTTTGGATCCCAAATTTCTTCATCTTAAAATCAAATTTCTTCATCTTTTTTTCTTCAAATATCCTCAGATATTCTCGGGGTCTAAAACAAATTTAGAACCCGAGTCTGATTATCATTTGGATAAATAAACACTTATTTTTTCACATTAAACCACAACTTAAATAAAAAAGAATGAGGAACGCTCCCGGGGATCGAACGGATACGCCAAAGTGGATTCATGCATAAAAGGGTAAGCCTCTGAGTTCTTATAACTGCGAATTCCGTGCTCATCGCCTGCTTCATCTCTTTCTGATTTTTATTTGTGGACCTAGGAATTATTTTATTTACTTATTATTGTAAATGTTGTAATAATTCTCTTCATCTCAATTTTCTATTTTATTTATTTAGTAAAGATATGTATTAGAATACCC
>CATIWQ010766421.1:0-12456 GCA_949673415.1 Euphorbia schlechtendalii | reverse complement strand
TAATTATGAAAAGGGATATTATATTACTTACAAAATGCAGATGAAAACTCCTCTACAAAAACCTAGTCCAGCAACTCTTCTCTTTCATTATATCTTATTCAAAGATGAGACCAAACCCTAATTTTTTTACAAGCAAGTAGTCGATTTTAGTCATAAAATTAGAACATGCCGTATCATAGATGAAACTTGAATGAAAAAACATGAAAACAAAAGAGAAACTACCACAAAACCAACATCAACTTTCGTAAAGAACCAAGAGACTGTGAAGAACCAAAAATCAAAAGAGCCGCAACAAAGAGATCGTAGTGGTAGAGAATATGAAGTTGTAGCATAGAGAGATCACATGATGAATTGAAGCAGAAAATCTTAAAACCAAGAAAGAGGGAAAAACATAGAAATCATGAAACCTAAAGGGGGGAGAGAGGGGGGAAAGTATTTATACCACTTTTTTCATGGCTTTTTTTATTTTATTTTTTATTTTTTTATATAATTAATTCCATCAAGTAAAGGCGCGAGATTTCCCACCGCTTAATTTTTACTACGCATATTATGTTTCGGCAACAGTTCAAAGGAAAGAGTTGCAATTAAAAGTGTTTTGACCTTCATCTATATCTATTGCATCGCTTTTAAAACACTTTTTCAATTGTGTTGCAACAGATCAAATTTTTCATGAAAATTGCAACACTTTTCATGCAACACCAGACAATTCTGTTGCAACAGGCCATCTATGGCGTAGTGGTAGTTACTCAACTTTAAGACTCTGTCTTGAGTCAGATCCTTAAATGGCTTATAATAACTACAGCTCAAGTTCTGGTCAAACAGTCCTTCTGAGAGAAGGAATGTCTATCAACAGACCTCCTCTATTTGATGGTAATCATTATATGTTTTAGAAAAATCATATGAAAAATTTTATCCAGTCACAAAGTTTGCAGGCATGGCTCTCAATAGAGTTTGGTCCTAGAGTTCCTACTGAGATTAGGAACGGTGTGCGTGTAGCTGTAGATCCCAAGGACTACAATGGTGCTGACCTGAGGCTAATCAGAGAGAATGCCGTAGCTATTAATTTCTTACAGTGTGCGCTTGATCTTACAGAATTTAATAGGGTCTCGGGATGCGAAACTGCATAAAAAATTTGGAAAAAGCTGGAGATTACCTACGAGGGGATAAACAAGGTTAAGGAGATAAAAATAAACCTCATGCTAAGAGAGTATGGGAGGTTCTCGATGGCTGCTAATGAAGGTATTCAGAGTATGAATACTCGGTTCATTAACATTGTTAATGAACTCAAACGTTTTGGAAAGGAGTTCCGAGAGGAAGAGCTCATCAAGAAAATCCTCCACATTCTCACAATAGAGTGGGATTCCAAGAAAAGTGCTATCGAGGAAGCTCATGACCTTAAGACCTATAGCTATGATTAGTTGATAGTCACCTTGCTGACACACGAGATGTCGATGAGAAAGTACTCAGATGACTCCAAGAGAAATAGGGGCAAGGAAAGTAAAACCATTGTTCTCAAAGTTGAATCATCTGATGAGTCCACCGGTTGTGACTCTAACGAGGAAATGGCCCTTCTAACTTGGCGTTTCAAACGCTTTATAAAGAAGGATGGGAAGTTCAATCAGAATAAGTTTCTCGCTAAATACAAGTCAACTCAGCACAAACGTGGAGCTGAGGAAGGACTAAGAAAAGAGCACAGCAAAGACATCAAGTGCTACGGATGTGGAGAAAAATGCCACATTCAATTAGGCTGTCCAAAGGCAAAGAAGGAGAAATTCAAGAAGAGATCCTCCAAGAAGATTGAAGCTTTTGCTGCCACTTGGAGCGACTCAGAAGAATCTTCATCATCAGATGAAGAAGCCTTTGACTCAGCAAATCTCTGCTTGATGGCCTTTGATAATCAAGGCGAATGCTTAGCATCTACCTTTGGTAGCAAATCTTTCACTGACAACTTTGAAGCTGAGCATGACAAAGGAACAGCTCATCAAACTGAGGTAAATTCTGAATCTCCTTTGTCCATTGAAGAATTTACCCAGGCTCTCTATAATGTAATGAAGTTAACTAATAAATCTATGAAAACATCAAAGATATGGTGAGGAGAAGTAATGATATGGAAGATGCTAATGTTTCCTTATCGTTTGATATTCACTTTCTTCAAGAAAAAGCTGAGTATCAAGAATGTGCACCTAGTAAGCTCACTAACAAACTAGATGAGCTGAATGTTGAAATAATAGCATTAAAGAAGAAAGAGGTTCCTCCTCCAGCCAATAATCAGAATCTGAATAACCAAACTCGCAATTCAAAGAGGAAAAATTCCTCTAAATAAAAGAAAGCGATCTAGCCCAAGACAAAATCTGTGTGCAATTTTTGTGGGAAAGATGGACATGTCACAGTAAAATGCATACATAAAAATGGTTATTATGACGATTATGATTGGACAAATATAAGCATCGCTAACAAAGGAGGAGCCAGCTCAAAAGTATGGGTACCTAAGAAAACTTAATTGTTTTGCAGGTGAGCCTTCGATCCGCTGATGACTCTCAAATGTGGTACTTGGATAGCGGATACTCAAGGCATATGACAGGAGATGAAAGCCAATTCATCTCATTGGAATGCAAGAGAAGTGTCTCTAGTCAAAGGACTGAAGTTCAACTTGCTCAGTGTAGCCCAGCTCTGTGACAAAGGCAGGAAGGTTATTTTTGACTCAGCAGTATGCTCAGTAATTGATAGTAAGACTAACTCAACCATACTCTACGCTCCTAGAACCAATAATGTTTATATGGTTAATTTATCCCCTGGCTCCTCTAATGTATGTCTCATATCTAAGGAGGAAAATGCTTGGCTATGGCACAGAAGGTTGGGTCATATCAATATGAACATTTTGTCCAAACTGGCCAAAAAGCAATTAGTTATGGGGTTACCCAGCATCAGTTTTGAAAAGGATAAACTCTGCTCATCTTGCCAGCTTGGTAAGCAAGTTAAGAAATCATTTAGATCCATATATCACATAGTAACTAAGCGACCGTTGGAGTTACTACACCTAGACCTCTTTGGCCCAGTTCAACCTATGAGTTTGGGTGGTAAGAGATTCACTCTAGTCGTTGTAGATGACTTCATGAGATTCACATGGATAGTCTTGCTGAGTAGCAAAGATGAGACTTATGAATCTTTTATCAAGCTGAGTAATCAGATAATGGATAAACTAGGTACTAAAATCAGTAGAATCCGAAGTGATCATGGACGTGAATTCTAGAACTTTCATTTCGAAGAATTCTGTTCAGCGCATGGCATTGAGCGTAACTTCTCTTCTCCCTATACTCCTCAACAAAATGGGTTTGTAGAAAGGAAGAATAGGACTATAGTTGAAATGGCTCGTTCCATGCTGAGTGATAACAATCTACCAAAATACTTTTAGGGAGAAGCTGTTAGCACATCATGTTATATCTTGAATCGGGTTTTAATTCGCCCAACTCTTGAGAAAACTCCCTACGAGCTTTGGCAAGGGTGCAAGTCTAAGATTGGTTACCTCAGATCCTTTGGCAGTAGATGTTTCATTCTTAAGAGTAAAGAGTAATTAGGAAAGTTTGATCTTAAGTCTGATGAAGGTATCTTTCTAGGATACTCAACTAACAATAGGGCATATAGAGTATATGTCAAGCGTACTGGTCTTTTAGAGGAGTCTATTCATGTAGATTTTGATGAAACTAACATTGCAGAAAGACGTCCAAATGAAGAAGACGAAGGAGCTACTCAGCTTTCAAATTCGCTCAACACACAGCATGCTGAGTTACCTAACTCAGCACAGGATCTACATGCTGAGGAAACCAAAGATGAAGATGAAGATCTCTCAATCAACTTCAGTGATGGAGAAGATCAACCACCTCCTCAGCATCCAATTATCAATCCTCTTGTAGTTGATCCAAGTCTACCTAGAGAGATTAGAGCTCATCGTAACCATCCGCTTGACAGCATAGTCGATGACGTTCATAATCTAGTAATGACCAAAGGATAACTCAGTTGAATGATGTCTCATCCAGCATTCATATCATTGATCGAATCCAAGAAGTTTGAAGATGTAGAAGAAGATGACTACTGGATGATCACAATGCAAGAAGAGCTAGATCAGTTCAAACGCAATGATATTTGGGATCTAGTTCCTAAGACTAAAGGAAGATCAATAATTGGCACCATATGGGTCTTCAAGAATAAGCTTGATGAAGATGGCAATGTTATCAGAAATAAAGCCAGACTTGTCGCACAAGGCTACAATCAGTAAGAAGGCATAGACTATGATGAAACCTATACTCCAGTAGCTAGACTTGAAGCAATTCGAATCATTTGTGCTTTCGCATCTCATTTGAATTTCAAACTATTTCAAATGGATGTTAAAAGCGCTTTCCTAAATGGATTCATTCAAGAAGAAGTTTATCTCCTCCAACCTCTAGGATTTGAAGATGCCAAATATCCTGAGCACGTTTTCAAACTGAAGAAAGCTCTTTACGGATTGAAGCAGGCACCAAGAGCTTGGTACGAAAGGTTGACTAATTTCTTAATCAGCAAAGGCTATCAAAGAGGAAAAGCAGATACAACTCTGTTTATCAAGCGAAGAAAAGAAGATGTGTTGCTGGTCCAAATCTATGTTGTTGATATCATATTTGGAGCAACTGATGAAAACTATGCAGGGAATTCTATAATCAAATGAAAAGCGAGTTCGAAATGTCTATGATGGGAGAGCTCAATTTCTTTCTTGGTCTTCAAATCAAGCAGACTAAAGATGGAATTTTCATCAGTCAGGCTAAATATGCAAGAGAAGTCTTGAAGAAATTACATGGTCCATTCAAAACCAATGTTAACTCCTATGGCCACCGATACTATACTGAGTAAAGATGAAGCTGGAAAACCTGTAGACAGCAAGTACTACAGAGGAATCATTAGCTCTCTTCTTTATCTCACCACCAGCAGGCCAGACATACAGTATGCTGTGTGCTACTATGCTCGTTATCAAGTTGATCCTAGAGAATCTAATCTAGCAGCTGTAAAGATAATTCTCAAGTACTTACAAGGGTCAATTGAAGTAGGCATGTGGTATCCCAACAGTTCAGACTTCACTCCTAAGGGATTCACAGATGAAAACTACGAAAGAGATAAGCTAGATAGAAAGAGAACAATTGGAAGATGCCATTTCCTTGGAGAATGTGTAGTCTCTTGGTATAGCAAGAAGCAGACTTTAGTTGCACTGAGTACTGCTGAAGCTGAGTATATGGCAGCATGAAGTTATGCAGCACAACTCCTCTGGATAAAGCAGCAATTTGAAGATTATGGAATCAAATCTAATTATCTCAAAGTCATTTGTGACAACAAGAGTGCAATTGATTTATCTAAAAATCCAGTCCAGCATGGAAGAATTAAGCATGTCAACATTAGACATCACTTCATTAGAGATCATGTGCTAAAAGGAGATGTCAAGCTGGAGTATGTTCCCCTTAAAGAACAGCGCGCTGACATTTTCATCAAGCCATTACCAAAGGAGCAGTTCATTGCACTGAGGCAATTAATTAGTATGGCAAATCCATGATGAAGAAGAAGTAAAGTTAATCCAGAAGATAGTAATGCCTCAGAAGATACTTCCTCAGAAGGAACTAAAGGTCTCAGAAGGACATTGCTCAAAAGGAATCTAACACTTCTCAGAAGCACTCTTTCAGAGATCAAGCTCTGAGAGACACATGGATAAACGCCGTCAGTATCTCAAAGTAACAGTGTGAGATTCAGTTTTGCGGTATTCAAACTTAAATCTCTACATTTTTAAATGACGTGAATTTGAACAGTTTCTGTTCAAAACTCACCGTTTTACTAAGGCGGTTCATTAGTTGTTAATCTCAGCGTTAATTATTCATCTTAAGCTAAGATTGTGATACGTACCCTCTGAGAATGGGTTTCTGCTTATAAAAGTTGAACTAACGAGGCTGAAGGGTTACTTGCTTTCTAAATCTAAAATCCAAAAGCATTCGAACCCTAAATTCTCAACTTCTTCAAAATTTCTTATTTCTTTCCCAAATGGCGAAAATCAAAAGCACCTATAGACTCAAAGAAGACACTAAGCTGAAGATTGTGGTGGACAATCAAGGAAAGACGGAGAAGATTACTTTGAAGGAAGGAACTAAAATCGCCAAAATCCCCTGGGAAGATGACCTAGACTTTGGTCTAGTCTATACGGTTGATTATGAAGGACTTCTGCTAAACAAGACGATGCACAGAGTTATCAAGTAACAGCGATGCAGTACATTTCTTAAGATGGAGGGTCCAGTAGTAATAGGATTCATGAGAGCCTTCTACACTTATTTACACACTATTGAGGGTCTCAAGGATGTCTTGATGATGGAGTGTGCAGGCAAGACCACACTGATTTGTAGCAAGCTCATTTCGAGCATTCTCAACATGCCTAATTCAAGATCTCAGCTCAGAAGGTCTGGAGATGAAGATAAAGTGGTTATACTTGAAGATTGGGAACTCCCGCCAACTATGTATCTGGGGAAATTGCTGCCAACGGAATGTCTTGGGAGGCCAGGATGTGTCATGAGCTGGTGGTGAAATTATTGCTGCCAAAGACTGGCTCATTAACAAGCTGCACCTATTTCGAAAGGTGTGTGGTCTACCATATGGTAGAGGGTAAGAAACTTAACTGGCCAATGTTGATTCTCAATCACCTGACCAAAGTGACTACCGTCTATCACTATGGTTACCTCATATCTGAGATAATGAGGGTAGTAAAAGTTGATTTGGGTGAGTTTCTGGGGGAGTCTGGTAGATCAATTGTGCTAGTAAAGAAGACGCTGGAGATGTCTCACTTCAGCAATCTGACTCACCAAAAGGTGCATGCTAGGTACAACAAAGCTAAATAGCAGCTCAAGCAGAAGTCAGTACCAACAGTAGTACCTGTGGATATCAGCAAGGAGGAGGAAGACCCCTTTGTGGTTGATTTTGGGAATGATTCAAGCTCTGACAACGCCATTATTTCAAGCATCTCTGAGAAGATTATAGCCACCTCCTCCTCAGCACAGCAGGTTGCTTCCTCCAAGGCCAAGGGGAAGAGTCCTGCCAAGTCCAATGAAGCTCCTACTCAGCACCAGCAAAGGAGAATGGTTACCAAAACCCACACCCAAAGAGAAGCTGAGGCTAAGTTTCTAGCTGAGCAAATGGCTGAGGATAAAGAAGAAGAGACTGAGGCTGAGGAAACCCTCCGCCAAAGAAAGCGCAAATTAGATACCTTAGAAGAAACTGAGGAGTAGGGTGAGGCCAAGAAGTCTAAAGAAGAAGCTGCTGCTGAGATTGATGAGGTCATTGCTAAAGCTAAACGCACTCAGCGCGAGAGCTCTGCCACCCACAGACCTCTGAAGCGCAATGTTCAAGTAGTGAGTAGCGAGGAAGATGTTGGAGCAACCCAATCCGATATTCTTGAGGAGTCTGATCCTCAGGATCCTAACATCTCCTTACCCTTTGATTCTCAAGATGAGGTACCTTCTACTCAGTATGAACAACCTCAAGCTGATCCATCCTTAGGTCAAATAGCTAACCCAGAGGTAAATGAAATCCCTACCCCTTCTTCTATTCCTGTACATTCTTTAATCCCCACAGTTTCTACTCCTGTAGATACTGAGTCACCAACAGAGGTACATACTATTCCTACTCCTTCTCTTTCATCATCTTCAACTTCCACTTCCTCATCTAAGAAATTACCCATCATTCACATTTCTTCACCAACTACTAGCCAAGACCATTCCTCTCCACCTCCTTCACCAATACCTAACCCTTCTCCATTACAACACCAAACTCAAACCTCTGCACCTTCTATTCCACTCATACCCAATCCTTCTTCTGAGAAACCATCTTCCACTTCTTTAGACCTAGCTTCTACCCCCTTAGCCCATCCAGTTAAGGAAGTTCCCAATGCAGAGAACTCCATTGAGTAGGGAAAGCAAGTGATCAGACTGCTGAGGCAAATTTTATAGCCAAGGAAGCACCTGAATCCAATAACCAGCCATAAATGGTTGATACATCTTTCCTCACACAGATCCAAGAGTTGGCTAGAAAGCAATTTCCAACGCTCAGGACTGATGCTGAGTTAGATAGAGCAGTAAGCCAAGTGCTACTGACTCAAGAATTGACGGACTTATCCGCCAAACCCAAGGTAAAATTACCTGAGTTCGAACAGCACACAAGTGTGCCCAGTGAATCTCTCTACTTTGAGGAGTTTGAGAGAATCCAGGCTAGCTTGTTGGCTATTCGGAATCACTTGGCAAGAGAGAGTGCTAAGAGTTTGGTTGATAAGATGGCTTTGATCCTAATCAGATTAACTGAATCTGCAGCTCAACTTGAAGTAGATACTACATCTATCCCCACATCTACTATGCTAGCTAACACTATCGCAGGAAAGATAAAGGGTAGTGTAGATGCTGCCACTGAGCAGTTGAGTCTACTGAGTACCAACATGGCTACTCAAGTGATACAGATTCATAAATACGGTGAGGAACAAGCCAAAATAAAGAGGCTCACTGATTGAAAGATAGCTGAGCTTCTCACAAAGGTGGTAACTACAATGAACATAAGCCACAGCATAGCCAAATTTGTGGAGTAAGAGGCCCAGTTCATGCTTCTTCATGACCAAAAGCAAGATAAAGTCTTGAAGCTATTGGAGACTATCTCTGCAACGCTGGACAAGGCACCGGGCAGTAATCTGGATTCTCTCAGCACCAAGATGGACTCAATTCAAAGAGAGATCATAGATCACATAACGGATAAGATTGCTTCTTCACAGAAGTTCCTTGTCTCCGCCATGGGACAAATCTTCCCTACAATGTTGATGCCCAGTATACCTCCAAGCGAGTCTCTCTGCCCAAAGACTGGATTGTCAGTTCATGCAAAGCTTGATGAGTTGAAGTCCAACATCTATGCCACAGCACAAATGATTTATTCCCTGAAGAAATGAGAAGAGATGGATAGTAAGGATATTGAGTTCACTTCCAAGAGTGTAGCTGCCATCGGACCAAAGGTTTGCGATATTGAATCAAGGTTGAAGATCGCACTGACAGCAACGGACTTCTGCAGCTTACTCCAGTGCTTTCAACAGTTCACAAGTCAAGGTTTTAATTAGATCGCCCATCTCTCAAGGTGCCATCATCTACTATTGAGTGAACTGAATGACCAAGACTTTCTCTCTACTAAGGGCAAGGAGCAACTGAAGCAGGAGATTTCCCCTGCAATTATAGGCCAGCAGGAAGGCTTCCAAGCTACTCTCGACACCTTCAATCTGTGCCTGGATCAGATCGTTCAAGGCCAGATAGCAATGGGGGAGAAAGTAGCTGAAGATGCTACCCGAGCGGTAAGTCAGTTAAAGGGATCTCTTCCTAAGCACAGGGATCCACAGCAAAGGTCAAGAGCTCAGGACAAGGACAAACAGCATGGATCCTCTTCTCACTCAGCTTATAGGCATTAGGCTAGTTCTGAGTAGTTAAGAAAAACTTGTAATAGAACTTCATGAAATCTTAGCTCAGAACATATATTATTTACTGAATAAGTTTCTTTCGAATAAAATCCAACAAGTTTTCCACCTCAAAAGTTAAGTTCTTCTTATCTTATAATATGTTGTATGAATGGTTTTGCTGTGATGATATGTATAATGCAGGAATTCATACAAGAGACCAAACCCTGAAGAAAAGCTGAAGTAAGATACAATTCCCAAAAAGGAAAATCCTCTAAGTATGGGGGAGATGAGCTGCTTAAAGAAGACTCACTCAGTATGGGGAGTTCAAGCTGACTAAAGGAAGTCACTCAGCAAAGGGAATCTTACATCACTATCCAGGTATATATGTTATTGTCATGCTGTCTCACTTAATTAAATTCTTCATCTACCTAGTTTGCTATCTATCCAAAATGAGGGAGATTGTAAAACCCAAGTTAATTTGTACTTAACATGTACTTAAAAATGTTTTGGAAATAGCAAACTGAATAGGATAGCGAATTTAATTAGGTACTAAGTATACTCTTAATTAATGAAGTAAACTTGAGTGTTGTGAAATAGTTAACTCAGTTTACCGTATGTAATTAATTTAGTTACGACTTAGATAAGAAAAGCTGAGTTCTGCTTCACCAAGTAGATACCATGCTGAGTACTATGCAGTATGGGCAATAGTCACTCAACATGTACTGAGTGCTGCTTTTATTAATTAAAAGCAATTCTTTATTATGACACATGAGGATATATTGACAGCTATACTACTAACGGTTTCTGTGAAGAAACAGAATATTCATTAGTGACTTTGCAGGTCAACTAATAATAAAATATTCATAGTGGCTCATACAAGATAAAAGTAGTTAAACTCCACAAAGATTTGTCAAAATCTTTCCACAAAATTCCAGGATGAGTGCGCCTCTGTCAACCCCGTTCCTTAATGTCTCTACACGTGTCAGTCAATGTCAGCAACATTCAACCAATCAAATAACACGTTGCTCTGCACGCTTCTCTCTCTGAAACCGAATTGCTTGAAGACAAAAGAGCTTACATACACAGAAGCTTAACTCTTCTCAACATTCGGATTTCTATCTCGGAGTGTCCCAGAAACTATCTCCAACGGGAAGATTTGAAAGACGTGAAGAGAAGAAATATTAAAGAACTACAAAGAAGAGAAGTTTGCAATGGCTACTTTAAGAAACTTCAATGTATAAATAGAAGACTGAAGTAGATGTTGAAAAATGGTGAATCACCTTGAATTTCCTAAGAGCTAAAGTCACTGCAAATCATTCTAGCTTTTAAAATATTCAAAATCAAGCAATCAGTAAACAACCATTTCTATATCTATTTGTAATAGAGAGAATTATCTTTGAGAGATAACATTGTAAGGATTCAACATTTTATAAGTTGAATTTAGTTCACTATTCTCTGTGTTGAGATTTGAGTGTCAGTTTAGGAAGGTTAACTAAACTGAGGAAGTGGTAGTTAGAAAGGAGGGACTTTCTGTAATTGTGTCTACCCATTGTAAAGGCTGCTCTGCCTATTGAAGGAATGAATCACTAGTGGATTAAAGCTCGGATAGGGATCCGGGGATTGGAGGTAGGCTCGAGGCCGAACCAGGATAAAATCTTAGGTGTACTCATTCTAACTCTAAGCGATTAGCTTAAACAACTTCTTGCTCATTCATATCTCATACTATTTTATATGCTTGATATCCAGCTCGTATTGAGTAACAGTACTCAGCACGAAGTTAAAGATAAACTATGCCAGCTGTGTTAAACAGTTTATACGTTTTTATATTGCACTCAGCATAAATATAAAAACCATACTGAGTTTTCATTAAAACAAAAAACTAATAAAAGTAACCAAGTATATGCATTCACCCCCCCCCCTCTACTGTTGTTATTAGCCGATTTACGAATCAATAATTTGGCTTAGGATCGAAGCTGTCAAAGATCGGTGAAGTTACAAGGAGAATTATGAAGAAAAATGCAATTCACGATCGCGACAATCATTCACGATCATGATTTATTCTTCTTCAAAATAGAAATCTGCCAATCAAAGATTCACGATCGTGACTTGTATATCACGGTCACGACTTGGACGGTTTTCTGGCTTAATCTTCTTAACTACCAACCGCTAGATAAGGATGATCAACCGCCATCAACTACCAACGAATAGACACCTATCAGAAATCAACCAATCATGAAAAGGTTCCTATCCATTATGGATTAGATTGAACCTTCTCAACCAATCACAATGAAGTGATGCAATCTTTCACCAATGGATACAACTCTTTATCTGGATAGACGCAACCCTTCGAACTCTATAAATAAGACTCCAAACCTTACAATGAGTGCAGCATTAGAGTGTAATTATAGGGTTACGTATAGTGTCTATAAATAGAGAATTCGCTACGTTCATAAGTGTTAGCGAGAAAATGTCTAAGTGATTCGAATCCTTGTTTCGATCACTAGATTTCTCTATATTCTCGAGTGATTGTTGTATAAGTGTACTTGCAAATCACTTATCAATAAAATTTTTTGTTCATCAATATTCGTTTGTTCGATATTCGCAAAGAATAGCATCCTAGAGGAGGTTCTGTACGGGCCGAGACCGAATTCAAAGCAGATGCAGGAATTGCGGAAATTGACAACTCCCATTAAAGAGTGGATACGGTTTGATCAACTTTAGCTTTCACTTGCATACCTTACAACTTTGATTTGCTTTCTACTTATATTTTCTATTTCGAAGTTTATGATATGTATATGTGTCATAATGCGTATTTCGTGTTAAGTCTTTTATATTAATCAAGTTATATGCCTTTAAGTTAACTTTAAGAGTAGTTTCGGGGTTAACGAGATTCTGTATAATCACTGGATCTGTGATTTTAACACTGTTTAGTGAGCCATCCTTTTTGGAATGGTAACTTGCTAAATGTGGCTATGTGAGAG
>CATIWQ010766036.1:0-28749 GCA_949673415.1 Euphorbia schlechtendalii | reverse complement strand
ATATATATATATATATATATATATATATATATATATATATATATATATATATATATATATATATATATATTCTCCGTTTAAATATCGTATAATTTAAGATAATCAATTTAATAAGGTATTTTTATGAATAATGTAATTTATCTGGAGCTATTAGAGCGGGATCCACTTTCCGGGGAGTAGGAGTCGAAGTAATAACAAGACTATTTTTAGTGGAACGTCTTTCACAATCTAGCAGGGAGACATCAACGGAGAGATGGCTCACTAATAGACCGAGGCATAAGAAACGTGACTCATCCCTATCCAGATGATGAATGTTTGGAAAACATATTATGCAAGGAGAGAATGCTACTACTAATTCGAATTGAAGGGTCCCGTAATAACTCCACCAAAGCGATCCTATTGCAGGACTAGCTTTCGGCACGCCTCTTACAATTTTCGCAATGGATCTATTTGCGGTATTTCTATCTATTCTTTTGGAGATTTGTAATTCTAATTTACATAAATGGCTGTTTGAATTTCACCCAGGTTTTGGCTAATTTCAGTAAATTACATTACAAATCCAACATTCTCCTAATTATTATTTTGTAATTTTTTAACTTGTTTTATCATTATCTCTCAAACCGTTTATTTTTTTGACATGTAGTTTTAGAGTTTTTTGTTCGTCTAATTTTTATCTTCGAAACGACATACATTGTAATATACTTTTTCGAAAAAAAAAATCAATTGTTTGATATCTAGTGAAGACCTAGTAAGAACCAACTAGAAATCTTATATTTCATTAGAAGTTTATTCAATCCACCAAATTTATAACAAATTTTTACTATACTTCATATATTTACTAGTATATTACCAGATACCTTAACACATTTTTTAAACCGTTCAATATATTGTAGAAGCTTGGTAGAAACCAACTACAAATATGGTAGAGATTTGATAGTAACTTGGCAATAACCAACTAGAAATCTTATATTTCATTAGAAGTTTGTTCAATCCACCAAATTTATTATTTCTATCATATTTCATATATTTTTTAGCATTTTATCAGATGTCTACCAGTTATCTATCAAATACATTCAACAAATTTTTTAAATCTTTCAATATATTGTAGGTTCTTGATGGAAACTAGCTAGAAATCTGGTAAAGACATGATGGTAACCTGGTAGGAACCAACTGGAAATCTTATATTTCATTAAAAGTTATAACAGATTTCTATTATATTTCATATATTTACTAACATTTTACTAGATGTCTACCAGTTATCTACCAGATACCTTCAACACATTTTTTAAATCATTCAATACATTGTAGGAACTTGGTAGAAACAAACTACATACCTGGTAGAGACCTGTTAGTAACCTGGTAGGAACCAATTGGAAATCTTATATTTCATTAGAAATTTTTTCAATCCACTAAATTTATATTTATAACAGATTTTTACTATATTTCATATATTTATTAGCATTTTACCAAATGTCTACCAGTTATCTACCAGGTTTTGAACAGTTGAAAATTTGTTTTTGAATAAGTATATCACAATGGATGATGTTTCGAAGATAAAAATGAGACGAATAAAAAACTCTAACGCTGCATGTCAACAAAAATAAACAGTTTGAGAGATGTTTGCAAAATAAGAAAAAAAATAAAAAAGAAACATGATGCGTGATGATATCATCCAAGAGAAAAGGGAACGTGTAATACGTAATTGCAAACTTTACAAAGGATAAAAAGTGTAAACATGAAACATGAGGATAGCGATGTAAATAAAATTCATAAACCTTACATTTTTCATGTGGAATTACATAATCAAATTTAAATTTTGAGAAATTATGATGTTTACTCAATTTAAATAATTTTTTACATGATTATATGTTCCAATGTAACTATAATTATTATTTAAATTTATTTTAAAAGTGCTATGACCCACAAACCAAATAAGATTTGTAAATGCTGACTAAGTATTTTTGGATTTAACCTTTTTAATTTCATTTAGTGACAAATATTTATAATCTCATTGGTAATAAAATTAAAAAAAAGGACAGAAAAACCACCAACAAGGATTTGAAAACATGTCTTTACGAGCAACTCCAATCCCATGCTAAATGTGGGGTTGGAACGCCTTTTTATGACGCTGCTATAGTATCACGCTAATACACCCTAAAAGTATTTTATAATATTTTTTATTTTTTATTTTTTTAGTTTTGTTTTGTTTTTTTTATTTGATTATTGTTTTATTTTGTAATTGTTTTATATTAACAAACAAAAGTGTAATATAATTTATTATAATTTTGTAGGTGTTATTTTGTGTTATGCAAAAATATTTATAATCTCGTCGGTAATATAATAAAAAAGGGATAGGAAAGCCACGAACAAGGATTCGAAAAGTCTGTTTGGTATTGTTTTTCAAGCTGCTGTCCTAATAGATTGCTCTCGCAAATTTTTTATATAACTACATATTTTGACTTTGAACATTGTTGTTTTAGTTCTTCATACTATCTAATTAGGAACTGTCTAACTTGTTTTTTCTAAAATCAACTCTGCTGCTTGTAGAAAAAGCTTGAAAATGAAACCTTTCGAAAAAGTAGCTTGCGAAACCACATCCAAACTCGGAGAAAAATGCCCTAATTTTCCATTGGGCTACCACATTTTCGTGTAATTCAGTTTCACGTTTAGATACATATAAAAATTTTTCTTTATATTCGTATAACACCTTGAAATAAATCCGAGGCACTCTTGCACTCGGAGACCTCAGCAATTGCTCACCTCAATCCTGCTCAAGGTGGCGCCTTGATTAGCCACTTAGGGCAACTCCAACCCCACGCCAAATGTGGGGTTGGAGGAGAATTGGAGCGCCAATTCTCAACACCATTTTTTGGTGTTGTTGAATTATTTTTTTTCTTGTTTTTAGTTTTATTTTAAATGTTTAATTGATTATTGTTTTATTTTGTAATTGTTTTGTATTAACAAAAAAAATTGCAATATAATTTTTTATAATTTTGTATGTGTTATTTTATGTTATGTAATTATTAATTTATTTAATAATTTTGTAAATATGATATTGTAAATTTAATTTTGTAATTGTGATTATTATAATTTATTTATAATTTAATTTGTAAGTGGTTATGTTAATTTATATATATGTACGTATGTAGGTATAATGGAATTTAATAATAATAAAGTTAGGTAGAGAGTAATAAAATAATAATATTTTAATTTGGTGTAAAAGTTGGAAGGGTCGTAGGAAAATAGGATTGAAAAAGTGGCATGGTTTGGTGTTTATCTTAGGCCGCCAGCATCTCCAGTCGCCACCGGCGCCCGGCGTCTCTTCAGGCTACCTTCCGTTGACTTGGTCGCGGTTTGGTGTTCATGCATCAGTGGCAGTCCCTAATCAGCCTTTGTTGAAGACAACTTGAACCCTAGCAGCCGCATCGTTCCACCGGACCACACATCTCCGATCACTCATTGAGTAAGACTCTTAGTCTTTTTTTATTGTACTGTAGTAAATCAGTGGAGATAATGTTTCTCTTTAGTAAATTATATTGTTCAGACAGCTGAGTGCCATGGTTTGATTTGTTAATTTTATAAAAAAAAATCTGGATTGAATTAAAAGATACAGGAGTAATAACTTTTGCAGAAGATTATTGTTTTTCAAATTTTTTTTTGTTAAAATTGAATTTATTCCACATTGATTTCTTGTATAAAAGCTAGCAAGCAGAATTCTGGAAATAGTCACTTTGCATCTTAGTCTCAATCTAAAATTTCAGGTATGAAAACCCCGGAGAAATCTTCCTTATCTTTTCAACTACAAAACGCGAGCATCAACGCCTCTCCATTGCCACCTTCAGTTGGGCGGCTATGGAGACCAGCAGCGCAGCGGAACTTGAGAAACCAGTGGTCAAAGTTATGCTCTTCTAGAGCTGAATGGGTGTCTTCTTCATCTACTGGAAGAACTCATGCTACTTCCCTCGTTAATGCTTATCTATCTCAAAAGTATGGCAAGTTATTTCCTTCCCTTTTTTTAACTTCTGAAAATTTTCTATTTTAAATTGTAGTTGAATTATACTCTCGTTATTGTTTAGTGAATGAAAATATTATGGTAAAGGGAAAAACATTAAATGAAGTTGATTAATTTTTGTTCAGATACCTGCCCTCCATGGATCTGGGGATTTTGAATGACATGCCTGATATTCGAACAAAAGCTTCCTCAAAATTATTGAAACAACAGGTGATTTCTACTCTCAGAAGTTTGCTTTTTCAACTATATTGAATATGTACACGCCCCTTCAAGTTTTTTTTTTTCCTTTTTTTCTTTCATGTGAAACTTTAGGAGCTCCATTGCAGCAAACTTTTGTCATCTTACATGGATATGGTATGTCTTAAAGCATAATACTTTACTCTTCTATCTTTAATGTGATTCCTAATCCATTCACATGCACACTTTAGTCTTATTTGAAACATTTTTTGTTAAAAAGATTGTTGTATTTGTATTTGAATTATATATCATGGATATATCTCTATTACTTTTGCTTGATCCTAGAGTTAGTATTTTGCATCCAGATGCAAATTTTGTATATATAATAAACACCCTTGACCTTGGACGACCTTCATCTTGGTCAAGCATATTGAGATTATCGGCATGTGGTTTTCTTTACTAACCTGTTAGGGTTGAGTGCGTTCTTGCATTTTTTACAGTAAGTTTTTTTAGGTGGTTGCTGTAACTTCAATGGTCAGTGCTAGTAAATCAATGAGATTTTACATCAAAGGGGCTAGCGACAGTCCAATTGTTCAATTTTCTAACAGTTCTGAGGATAATAATGACACTGGTGATGGCGGTGGGATCTCAGTCTTTACATTTTGGCCAATTTCTTATTTTGGTATGTACCCATTTGTTAAAAAAATATGTCCCACACAAAATGATTTCTTATGGTGTTCTTTTGGCGGAAGTTTGAAATATAAGGTCTAGATAAATATTTAGCCAGTCTTTCACTATGTTTCATGATTGGCTAATAAACAGTTATTATATGTTGCAGAGCAGCTGGCAGAGGAGTTTGTTCAAATGTTTATATCTGAATTGAATTTAAAGGTATGTTGCAATTTCCTCCCAGTTAATAGAATTTTGCTTTGTCAACATTTTCTTTATTATTCATCTATGATGTGGTTTGACTCAGAGACTGCTTATAGTGGAGTTACTCAACATCAGCAATGAAGTTGAAAATGTCAATAAGTTGCATTGGTCAAATGAGCTTTATCCTGGAGAATTTGATGATTTGATCGTTTGCAAATTGTATTCAAAGGAAACCTGTGAGCCAATATATCCAGAATCTGTAGAAAATAAAAAGGATATGCGGATCACGCAGTTTAAAAATCAACCGGGCCATGATATTTTGCAGGTATTGTTTTCATAATCATAACGAATTTTTGTTTGAAGAATATTGGGTAAAATGACAACTTCATGCACAAGATCTATGCTGAACTTCTGTAACATGATTGAATAAATTATACTGTGTGATAAATATCTTAAGCAACGCCTATTATTTTACTCTCCCAACCGAATAGAAGATGTTTCTTTCAAATTGCAAACCCCTTGCCCTCAAAACCAGCAAAACCAAAGGTCACTACAACACAAAAAACTAAAGTTGATTTATATACCTTGACAAGTTAGTTATACTTCCTGTTATTAACATTGAAATTTTCCTTTATTGCATTAACATAGGAGATTCAGTTATGGTTCGCAGTTTAGCTTGTATGTATATGTACAAATAAAATGAATTGAAAGGTTTTGCCGAATTTTTCTTTTGCCATGTTGTTTCACAAACTTAAATCTCTAATTTTTTTAGAGTGGAAATGATTTTACTAATAATTTATGATTATGTATGACCTCAAAACACCTCTTAGATGGATTGAAAATATTCTTAACTTATAGCGTTTTAGGTGATCTGGATTCAGATATTAGCATCTTTCATATCCCCTTTTTCTTGGTGAAATGTAGTCCTAACAGGTGTAGTTCTTTGGATCTGGAAAATACCTGATCCAGTAAGAAGCATTTAATGCAATGTGGCAAATGTCCAGGCCTAGTAGCTAAGACTGACACTACGATCCTAGAGTTCACAGGTTCAATTTTCATTAAGAGCGGGTGGGGTGGGGATTTCCTTTGTATTTAACTTAAGTGCATTCGCTTAAAAGAATCATTTTATGCGACGTCCATGTTGAGATAATATGAGTACTGGCATCTAAAGTTGATTGCTTACTGGTTTTTAGTTCTTTTTATTTGGGAACTTTTCTTACTCTCACACTTGATGTTGTTTACAAGATAATATGAACATGTGAAGTTGATTGCTTACAGGTTTATCTAACAACGTGGCTAGCAGAGTTGAAAATCGACACCCATAGGTAACTTCTTCGGAACTCTTATTACATTCAACACCATTTCAACTATTACTTTGATTAAAGTAACTGATAATGTAGCAAAAATGTCAGGTCTAGTATACAATACACATCCTAGGAAAGAGTTAAGTGGATCAAATATCTATTATGACGCGACAAATGTTTTGATTTCAGGGTGAACGAGATACTTGTCATTGTTGGGGAGGAAATGCATGTGAACTTATCACGAGGGACTTGATCTATTAAGAAGCACCGCTTGTGCCTGTTTAATTAATGCTTACTTTGTTGGATGATTTTCCCAACCCATTGGTCAAAAAAATATGCATGAAAAGCACTCACTTCGAGAAGGGATCGAATTTTGAAGTGCGGGGGAAGCTAGTGCACTCTGCATTTTATGGCAGTTATTGCTCATTGCATGTTGTTCACAGCAAAGGCTTCAGGACAAACAATCATGCATGGCAAGCAATTAAGGATGTTGTCTGAATTTTTTGTTTTTTTAAAAAAACCGAATGTTCAGAAAATGTTTAATAATTTGTTAGGGAGGTGTAGATTATGATTTTTTTCAGTTTTGTTCTTAATAATTAATTTGGACCACTATAAAATATCTTTAAGTACTCTTACTAATGTATACATATGCAAAACCTCGCTACCAACTATTTTCACCAATCTTGGTATTGAATCAGCAACTAGAATGCCAACTGAACGTCGAAGGTTGCAAGTTAAAGTCAACTTTATTCTTTTTTTAGTTTATTTGTATCACCAAACTTATTTAATAATTCTACCTGGACTTTGTTGTCCGGTCCATATAAATTTAGCCAAAAGACAAGGTCAAGCCTAAATGCAAGTGATAAAATCAACTGAAACAAAATTGAACAGCATAAATTTTCCAAAGTTTTGCACTAATCTAAATCCATGGCTACCCTTGAAACATGATATCTATGAACTTCGTACTAACTTTACGTTTTACAAATAGACAGCCAAAATAACAAAATGAAACACTAACAATCCATCAGATTGACATATTTAAAAAATACCACAATTTTTATCTCCTCTCTACCAGAACGAGTGTCAACATTGTACACAATCAACAGTTAAGCATTTGCAAAGAACATTTTCAGCTTTGCATATTCTTCTCGGGTAAGACATAAACATTAGTAAATTCAATCAAACAAGTCAACCTTTTGTATTCCCAGTGCTCAAAAAGTGACCCGTCATAGCCATATATAATAACCGACACAATACCAGCTTTAACATAAACTTCTTAATATTGAAATCAAATGTTACCCTTATATGCAATGAGATTAAACATTATAACACTCCAAGTGTACAAGCTAAGTTATGGGGATCTGTGCACTAGGAAAAACAAAATTGTTTCATTTACCAAACCAAAAATTAACCAAGATTCATCCCAAACTATACCAAAAAGGCAAACTATATGAGGGCAGGACACCAAATGCTAGTTGCATCGAAATCCTACCATTTTTCTCAGCTAGGTATGACATGGCATGATGCCAAATATAATATAACTGTTCTCAGGCCAAACTGGCAGCTAAGAATCAAAAATTTGAAATTAATAACTCCTTAGCCGAACAGTGTGGTACCCATGACCAGAGTAACTATCAAACTTAAAGGACACAATCCACAGTAAACAATAAAGAATGATAAGTTAAATGACTCTGCACCAACCATTCACAATTATTATGTGATTAAGAACAACTGAATAACGATTATAATGTGCTTTTTTCATTGCATAACCGTCACTGCTATTCTCACTTAGCTTGGAAGCGTAAGAGTTCCTCACTTGGTTTTTCTTTTAGCTAAAACTTCCTAGCATCAGCATCTAACAGATTTCAGGATTCAACTTTCGTCTCTAAAGGCTACAGGTAAGAGGCAATGGGACTTTTCCTAGGCAATAATAATAACTAACCTCACTGCGGTGGAACACAAAAAGAAATATGTAGACTCAGTAGCATTCATCAATCCAAAAGCGCGCTGACATTTCAATGGTTAGAGCAGAGAAGATGATTAATAGACAAGAGCAGCACCCTGCCTAAACATATTTATTGGGTATCAAGTAGAATTTGAACACAGTTATGTTCATCACAGCAACTAAATATTGTTAAAGTATATAACAGAGTAGATCAAAATACTTAAGCAAGGGCCAGCGATTTGATAATTTTTTTGAACACATACAGCATCAGACTTTTCAAGTTAATATAGAAACAGTGAGGATGCACACAGCTAAATTCATTTTGATGTACATGCATATCATTACAGAAACGAAGAAAAACATATCCTGGGGTATTTCAGGAAATCCAGGAAAAGTTTTCCATGCTTTTATTATACATATTTTAAGTAAAAAAGAACTTTTGTTAGTCCAGAATTAGCTCAAATACAATATCTTAGCTCTCATGTTTTTAAATCAATTGCATTTGTTAATTGGCAGGAAAAACGGGGTCCCAAATAAAAGCTGGAACCCCCCCAATAAAAGTTAAATTTTAAAAATTGGGTTAAAAGAAAAAGGAGATGGCGTCAACCAAATATTGGAGCAAGCAATTTCCATCGAATTAAGCAACTTTAGCACCTTCACACTTTTCTCAGCCTCACCAACTTGTAAAAGATGATAAAAGGCTAAATGCAAAATAACATTATTATAGTACTAGCAGACTTCGCACCACAATTCAATTGTTCCAACCAATCACTCCCCTCTTCTTTCACTGGAGAATTGGTGCAAGGCAGATCCATTATCAGAAGCCTTGCGCAAGAATTCAATAAACTTTTCTTTACGTACTAAGCAAGGACCAATCATTCCCCCAATTTTTTTATCAAGAGAAAAATAAGATGGTAGAGAACCCCAATTTCATTTTAATCGTCAAATGAAGTATACAAGACCATTATCTTTCTCAAGAATGAATATGATATCAATGGCCTAGATATAAACATCTAACAGCCTCCACTGCTTTTTCAAGGAGACAATCTAGCATCCAAACCTCCCACAATCCCATCATTTGGTTCTATGGTGAGCAAGTGTCACAATTTGAGGGATATGGAGATAAATGGACAAAAAAGATGAAAATTAATCGATTCATGATCAAAGTGAAAAACATTGTACCCTGTCCGGGAGATTCTTAGGCATGGGAACTGCAGTAACATATCTCTGGAGGGAGGATTTCTGAGCATTTGTAGGTGCATCAGGAGATGACATCTCAACCGCATCAGCTTGGGCCCGCCCATGGAACTTGGCAAAACGATTGATTACAGAATACTTCTCGATCTCTTGGCATTCCACTCTCAAATCAAGAACAGATGCTCTCTTGTCCAATCTAAATCATTATTAGGCAACAACAAATGAACCATGACATAAAATAGAACCAAATGCACAATTTATAATTATGAATTTAAAAAAGGTTACATATACAAAATGAGTAAGCAACAGCATGAAAGTGAGGAGGGAAGAGGGATCAAGAAATAGCAAATGTTATATGCCCATGCCAAATCCTCAAATACACTAAGCTGTACCAACTGAAAGAACAAGGAACCTATGGAAGTGGGACCCTTTATTTTCAAAATGTTTATCGATGATGAAAGCACTTAGAAAATTCTTTTAACTGCTTTGAACTTCTTTCAACGTTTTACAGCTTTCTAGCATTATTTTCTACTCATCCCCATTCCAATCATCCTCATAAAGTATGCATTTAACTCAGTTCCATGTTTCTTAAATTATATAAACATTCCACAAAATCATGTTCAGTAGAAAATTTCTCATTCAATCAGAATTTAGAATGAATTAGAAGTTGCACCTGAAGATATCGTTCTCTAGCTTCCTTGCCCTACTGATCAGGTCATCCACAACTTCTGAGAAGTATTGCTTGCCAATTTTTTCAGATTTTTTTGGCTTCTCGGGCAGGCTGATAGAAGGATTTGTTAGAAATGTTGCTCGCATCGAAAGAAAAAAATCACTGAAGATAACAATAATCCTCACTACAAGCTTGGAGCATAATATTTTTATTTCAGTAAAAACATCTCTTACATGTTTCCACTGCTAGAAGGCATAGATGTATCACTCCCAGCACAAGAAAGTGTGTTGCAAGCATCTCCTACAGTTGACAGTGCAAGAAAATGTGCCACACTCTCATAATGCGACATTGCATCTGCAGAAAGAACTGATGCTGAAGGAGGACTGAAAAGCAACTGCATAAATTGTGTCGTAATCAGAAGTCTTCTCTTTGACCTATATACTGGCGGTCCATCATCTGTTATTTCGACATCATCTTCCACCTGCCATTAATATAAATTCATTATAACATGCCCCTACCCTGTCTGAGATCACAACAGAAAATCAATACAGCTGAGAGTGTCAAGGGAAGCCTGTTTTAGTAGTGATCATACCTTCTCAGTCAATCGGTTTGCTGCATGAGCCCAGTCTGATTCTGCTGAACTGAAAACGAGAACATAATGTGTTAGTAGTTAACAAAAAACATGTTCTGCAGCAGATTTGAAGCAAACACATTTCACATCTACTGTTTTATCAATAGGTTAATGTGCATGCATTGGTGAATCAACTTGAAACCACCTGATGTTTCGAAGTAAACGAAGGCTATCCACCAGTTGCTTATGCCATGGTACAAGTTCTGAAGTAGCGGTTTTGCGCTTTTTTGGTCTAGCAACAGTCAAGCTGGCATCAACAACATTCAGATTTGTCACCTGAGGAGAAGATAGATTCTCACAAGCTAGGGATGAGGGGGTTGAACTTTTTGGTACAAGACCATGCTGACCAGCATCAGCGCCAACTGTATTCCCCTGCTCAACCAGACTGGGAGAACAAAAACTACTGGAAGGCCTTCCAACATTGAAAGGAAGATCCAAAGTCTTCACTGAGAAAATTTTTTGAGCATCTGCCAAGGGTATTGTTTGCCCATTTTTAAAGGATCCATACTGATCAAGCCAGGATGGAGCCATCTGAGGACTGATCTTCGAATGCTCAGCTCTCACAGAAATCAAACTGCTGTTAGAATGATTCTGAGCATCATTCTGGCCAAAAGTTACCAACTCCTGAGGAGGCATATTTACATCTTGAAAATCTGATGGTTTCTCAGCATAACTGGTTGATGCATCCCTGACCATATTGTTGTAATCATAGCTTTGCTTTCCCACCTCCTGAACATCAACAGCATTATCAGGACCTTTAAATCTCTTTGAACTCCTATTACTTGGATCAACTTCTGCATTCCTCATTCCCTGAACTTGATGCATCAAGGTATAATTTTGATTTAAGATATTATTGGGCTTCAATGATCGACCGAATGCTTCAATCTCTCTTTGGGTACTGGTAGGGTTTGAAATAGATGTCCCGGACACACTAGTTGCAGCAAAATCTACCCCTTGTGAAACAGTCATAGTGTTCTTCCCAGGGTCATTCTCTGGTAAAACATTCTGTAATGGGCCTCCTTTCTCTGGTTGCTCTTTCCCAGCAGAGCCATGTGAACTCTCAGCAGTCCCACCAATTTCAGATAGCACATTCCCCGTCATTTGTACATCTTCTAGCTTCTGTAGTCTAGAGGATGTTGTTTCCGAATCATTATTCAACTTGAACGCATTATATTGAGCCCTAGAGTGCTGAGGACTGAATGAATGTTGCTGAGCAACAGGCATAGTTAAATCCTGACTAGCTGTGACAAATTCCAAAACAGGGAAATGAGGAGCAGAGTCTTTTCCCTTGTTCAGAATGTTATTACTCAGGCAGCGAATCTCCCCAGAAGCAGCTTTGCTGCTTAGCAGAGTACTTCGAGACATGTCTGGGGCTGAAGCCGGTGACTGTCTACTTTGAGCTCTATTAAAAGATTCACTAACTTGTTTGGAATGGGAAGATAACCTATCAAAAAATGCATTGACAGGCTGATTGGTTGTTTCCTGTACACTTGCATTGTATGTGTCCTGATTTTGAAGATGACTTCTTGGGTATGGAAAACCAGAAGAAAATGCCACAGAAGAATTGTCCCCCTGAGTGTTTTTGCCAGTTTGCTCAATGGTACTGGAAGTCTTACTCATTGAATCTCCTTGATATGCCCCGTGGGGAAGAGGCACGCCCTGAACAGAAGATGGAGAAGCCAACCATGCATGACCCTTCTCACCTACTTCAGAAGGGCTCTGAGAAGAAATAGTATGGCCTTGAGCGGGCAAAATTTGAGCGGGGGGGCCAAGTTGTAAGCCAAAACCTTGAGATCTTGTAGACTGATTTTGATAGAGATGAATGGATCCACTGGAATTACTGATTTCATGCATCTCAGAATGCTGATTGAAGCCAAAAGAATTCAAGTTTGTATCACTTCCATGCTCCTCAGATTGGTCTACCTTGTGAAGAAGTTCGAGCATATTTTCACTGCAAATTAATACAAGAAAGCAGGACTCATGATTGTGAGCCAAAAAAACAAAAGAAAAAGAATCTCAGTTGAAGTGTGTAAAGCAATTCTGCAAATAAATATTAAACCAAATGGAGCTAGTGGAAAAAATATTAAAAAATAATAAATTCAATCACCTAAGAATCAATACAAAAGCACAAAATCTAACTACCTTGACTGAGTTGTTCTGCCTGTGGCATAATTATGAGCAGCTGTGTCAAAGTAAGTAGAAGTACTAGGTGCAGAGCCTGAAACTATGTTCTTCGATGCTGCCTCATCTAAGCCCTTTCCGTCACCTTGAAATCCAGGAAAATGGCCCTGTGTAATAGCATTCAACAAAAATTGTAAATAAATAAACGCTTGTTCTGGATTGTATTAGCCATAGAAAGGAGACCTGCTTGATTTAAATCATGTTGAAGGAAAAAAGAAACGCATGCAATACCTTGTCGAATTCCATAGAATTCCGAGCCATCTGAACAGGAAATTTAGGTTGCCTGGAGCCCCCCTGGTCTAACCTTGGAGAAACATGGCTCAGCGTGGACTGTCCATGTGTAAAAGAAGGTTCAACATCAACATCGAGATCCCCCATTGGATGATACTGAAATTTGCGAATTCCAGATGGCTTTCCTTTTGCCCCTGATAAAGTGAGTGAATCACTGGCATCGAGCTGTGCAGTTTCTCTAACACCACTAGATGAATTATAGGGGCCTAAATGATGAAAGTTACTGGTTTTGCTTTCTTTTGCATCAGAGTAATCTTGAGTTTCAACAACCCCATTGCCATTACTACAATTTCCTGATGATACGATGGTTTGATGGTTCATGTCCATATGTAATTGGTGTTTTCCTGGCAAATCATGTCCTTTAGGTTTGACCAAATGATCACCTTGTTTCCAAACATCGATATTATTACCATTCCCAATCTGTTGGCAGCTATCCAGGCGGGCCCTTCCAGCGTTTAATTCGGGAAATACAGCATTATTTGAGCTAGATTCTTCCCTACTGACCTGTGGGCTTCCAGCCCTGGATTTTGCTTGCTCCGATCCAAGTGAGTGAGAAACAGAATCTGTCTTCCGCAAACCAGCACCATATCCCATTGCTTCAAACATGAGATTCTTCCTTTCAGTACTTTGAGAAGCTTGAAACGGTTTTTCGTTACCCGGGTTTTTCAAAACAGTATGTGCCTCAGGAGACACAGGATCAACAAATTTCCAACCATTCGGTGTACTGCTTGGTTGGCCACCCATATTACATGAGGATATGCTCTGCTGATTCATCCAAGAACCTGAAATGCTTTTTAAATTTGAATCCGCATCTAAAGAATTGACACTCTTTTCATACTTGTGAGCACCTTCTGAATTTGGCTTCTGCATAAGCTTCTGATCCAACCATTTGATTCCTTCTCCAGAAAATGGCTGAGCATATCTCTGAGAAGAATCCGTATTCATCCTTTCAGTTTTTTCATTCAATGAACTAACTACAGATTGCTTGAGCCCTGGCATATTTGAGTTACTACCGTCAGAAATACCATAGGGTCCAGCATTTGACGTTGTACTAGACTGCAATCTGTTATCAGCCCAAGCTGATTTCTGTTTCACACTTTCATTGGCATTTGAGGACGGTTGATTTCTGGATAAACCAATCCACTCTTCTTGAACCCCCACATCAGCACTAGAAGTTTCTGCTACAGCAGACTGCATCAGTGCACTCCAACTCCCACTTTGTAAAGAAGGAAATGAACCAAAAGCATCTCCACCATCCAACATATAGCCTCCTGAACTCAAATTGGCACTACTGCCAAAAGCTTCCCACAAATTATCATCTGAACCAAATAAAATCTTTTCCTCGGCTGGATCTAGGGTAGCAACATTCTGTGGAGGACCAACCTGCGTCACCGTATTTTCTGGTGGTGTGCCTAATGAACCATGCAAATCTTGCCTCCTATTAAGATATTGTGAGGGTCCATTACTTTGCTGGGCATCAACTTGTTGTAAACTCCTCAAATTAAAGTTAAGATCTTGGGAATTAGCAGATCCAACAATATGATTCCCTTGATATCCCTGTCTCGCAGCCAATGTTCCATCCTGCATGCTAACATTTTCTGGAAACCCAGGATAATGATTACCTGCAAAGGAATTGCTGCTTCCGGTCATTTGCTGTATTGTAGCCTTGTCCATTTGGACGGTAGAATAGTGACTCGGAGAGATTCTAGTTCCAGGGACGGGAACACCATGAAGAGATTGATCAAGCTGCTGAGGAATCATTCCCATTAAAAGTGGTGACTGGCCTTGCTCGGGAGAAAATATCAGCCCACGAGAGGATCCTTGCATGGTAGGAGATGCACCCATCTGAGACCAGTTTGAATTAGTTGGCTGATGCTCTGGCTTCCACAAATAACTCGGAGCATCATGTATGGGAAAGCCATTGACCATAGCTGATGGCCGACCACCAGCTGCCTGTTTTGCAAAAGATGAAACTTGGTTTGCAGAATTAAGTTGCCTTGATTCTTGTTGGTGCATTTGTTGCTTCTGATGCTGTTGCTGCCTCTGCATTTCCTGCATTTGCTTAATCATGACTTGTTGCTGTAGTAATTGCATATCATTAATCCCTGACTGTTGCCTTGGAAAAGACTGTAACATGCCTGGATGCTGGTTGCTCATATGCTGCTGACTTCCCAAAAAGTCATTATTGATAGGTGAATCATTAAAATCCATCCTTAATGAATTTTTCTTATAAATATCAGGACCACTTCCTAATTGTGCATCAAGAGTTGAAAAACCTCTTGATGTTAAATTACGATTGTCATTATCTGTATCCACTCCCAGAAGGTTTGCATCACTTCCGTTCGCCTGAAAAATCGGTTTTCCATGTATATAGCCATTTGCAATAGGTTGTTGGTTTTGAGACTGACTCCTACCAAACTGTTCGGCGAAATTCATACCATGCAGCATTGTTGATGGCTGTCCCCCATATCCTCTCTCAGCATCAACTGAAGTCATGAAAAAAAGTACATTTCAGAACAGATACACCTTCAAACAATACTATATGCAGACTTCTAATAATACAATTAATAAACAAATATTATGATCAGAAAAAACTAAATCAATGTGCATGGTATATACCAAATTGATTCTTCAAATTAGAAATAGAAGCTGTTCCAATCTGTCTTTGACCACCAACCCATGGATTGTTACCTAGCCCTGTCCAAGACCCATCAACAATATCTGAATGGTGCTGGCCCTGGGATAAGTTATCCTGGTCGAAAAAGTTATGAATCCTATCTCCAACTTCGTTGCCAGGCATAGGTAATCAACCAAAGAAATTTTCAGCAGCTAAATGATGTAAAAATATTCACCTAAAATAACAAAAGAAGTTATCAAACATTTTCAAATTGAACACAAAGGATTCCGCAGCAGAAGATCATGTTCAAGTAAAAGCATGTTCAAACCTCCTTCATATTCAATTAAGCGTCACTTTAGTAGCAATAGTCATGTCATTCAAAATCTCATTCTGCAAAAAAAAATTAGTTGAAAGCATGAAAATAAATGAGAGGAGACTCATCACTTATGGAACATAATTAACACCAGTAGCTGTAATAAGTTCATAAAATAAAGCCAAGAGCATAGTTGTTAAAGGCGCGCCTGACGTAGGGCGCCACCCTTGGAGCCTTGGCATATGACAGGCGGGGGTCCAACAGGCGCGCCTTTGTGTGCCTCAAGGGTGCGCCTCAGAGTGCCAAGGCGCGCCTCACGGACACTTCTATCTTAAGGGGTTTAATTTTGCATAAATATGTTTTTTACATCCATTTTTAAGAGTTTTAATAATAAAATAAGGCTAGATATTCCTAATTCAATTCTTATTAAGGCTAAATTAATTCAAGTATAGATATTCCTAATAAAACATGTAAAATTTACATATATATATACCTCCAACAATTTTTTAAAAGTTTTAACTATAATATATTTTCCATCTATTGATAAGAGTTTTAATAAAAAAAAATAAAGGGTAGATATTTCTAATTCAATTCATTTTAAGGTTAGATTAAATCAAGAATATATATTCTTACAATAACTAAAGTTTACATGTATATGTACCTCTATCAATTCTCTTAGTTCTTTTTTGGTAAGTTATTGCATCTAACTTCGCTTTGTAAGAAAAATATTTTTTGTAAATTATAGGCGCCTAATGTACCTCAGGCGCTCGCCTTGACTTCGGGCAAGGCTAGCCCTCTTGCGCCTCTGTGCGCCTACCGCCTCTGACAACTATGGCCATCAGCAAAAGTAGAAGATAAACTCCATCTAAATGATTTACCAAAGGAAAAAAAGATAAAACCAAAGATAAGACATAGTAGTCTAAAGCGCAGTGAAGCGCACCCTGTGCGCTTTTGTTGAACACAAAGAGCAGGGGCGCAAAAAAAGCGCGTGCTTTGAAAAAAAAGGGACATGGTTATATTTTAATGAATTTCTGATTTTAATGACTTTTTTTTGTGGACTATTGTGACATGTAATATTTTTAATATTCATAAGTTTTGAGTAGCTATATTTATACATTTTCTAAACCTATAATATATTGAATGAATTTATAATCGTGCGCTTTTATTTTCCTAAGCCATCACTTTTTTTACGCTTTGTGTAAAAACAAGAAGCGAGACCCAAGCGCTTTGCACTCTCAACTACTATGAGATAAGACATAAATAAACACAATAAATTACACTTATTTATATTTTATGAAGCATCGAGAAGTTCCTTAAATTTAAAATGGGTATGCATTCATTCAGTTCCGCACAGTACAACGAGAAAGTGCGACATAATGCAAAATAAAAAAGAAATACCAAAACCTGATGTACTCACATCTACTAAGCATGCATTGCATGAGTTGGAAATATTCACCAATTCTACAAAGCAATGGAACCAACAATTATGCAATACTATCAACTAAACTGTTCATGGAAAAAGTTTAAGTTTTAAAGCACAAATTTTGTTCCATCAGAATAAATAAACAGAAATCCACCTCAATAAAAGGACTTTCTAAAACTTTATGCAGAATTACGTGAACCTTATATCCGGTGACCAAATAAAAATCAACTAAATTTCAGAACCACTCCCATTACAAATTTTAACCATATTTAAAATAAATATGGACAGCTTCTATCAGTAAACTATAGCTTCCCAAGATGAGAGATATTCAAAGGTGATGTGCGAAACTGTGTTACATTGATATGCATTTATTTAATTTTCAAAAATGGTAAACAGATAGCATGAACTGGATCAGGTAGAACCTAGAAAGGCATGTTCCTTGCAAAAGAAAAAGTTTTAAGAAGTTGCCAAATAAGCAAGGAGTAATGCGTGAGAACGGATATACTTAAAAGGCAACAACCGCTGCTAAACACTATACATACCAAAAGGCACAGACAGATAATGAAATGAGTGCATTAATAATATTGCAAGGACCAGTGAGAATCTTTCCAATATCCTTTTAGCTAGTAGTAATGAGATGCAGAGTAAATGTGGCGGCAGAAAAGGATAACTGAATATAAAAAAGTCCATACGAACAATTTGGAGACATACTGTGAATGAATGTTAGCAAGTTAAACCTCTAAATTTCCAATCAAATTAAAAAAATTACGAACTGAGGAGGAGACAGTGAACACAAATCATAAAATTCCTCCTCAGTTCACTACCTTCTCTCAGCTACCAGAGAAAAAAGAACCAGCGAAAATTTTCACATTTATCACGTAATACACTTAAAGATCGAGAGCGCGGGACCAGAATTCAGATACAATACAAAAACATTTTCAACAAAAGCACAAATGCAAGACCATATAACAAGCCAAAATACAGCTGCCCATGCCTAAAGCATCAAGCCCAGACATAGATGCCGTCTTCAATAAAATTAGCTTCCAGAAAAAAGAAAAAAGTTAGGGTTTACAGAGAAAAACAGGACTCACAGTTTTCTCAAGGTCACGTCCGTGTGAACTAGAAACCGATCTTCAGCGACACTGAAATTGATTAACAATTTAGGGTTTGAATCGAGAGATATAAGAGAGAGATGGAATGTGCCGTCTCTAAGCTCAGAGAGAGAAAATAGAAAGATAAAGCGATCGAAATAGTGTGCGAAATTTTCAACGAACAGACTCAACAGAGGAACAAAACGGAGGTTCGGATCTGAACCTGAGGCTTGGAATACTAGAAAGCCGGTTAGGATAGCATTCAGGACCTGAGGTAAAGGTAAAACGAACCACCTACAGTATTTGAGTAGTTTGTATTCAGATTTTAACAAGAGCAAACCGAGCTTACAAATAAAATAAATACTAACTCATTTGTTCATGGATTGCCTCATTTATTTTGGTCATTTATGTAAATTGTATCCTTTATTTCATTCGCATGGAAAATAATAATAAACTTGGTAACATCAAATAAATTGATTTTGTTAATACAATAAAACAAAATCAACTTTAGAACATCAAATAATGTCAAGTTTACAACTTTAGAATATTTTTTAGCCATTTACAGTATCAAAATCTCAATTTAATAAATCTTAAGTTTAGTTGCCTAAATTATTTTGTGGTATTAAAATAAACATCTAATATTTATAATTGTACATGAGATTTCAAACCTTACTTAAACAAGTTAAAACTCGGCTCATTTATGAATGAATCTCAAAATCGTGTAGGTCAAAAAATCGACAAAGTTTGGTTCATTTAAAACCCTACTTTACATGTTGATTATTTCGATCCTACTTTGAACTAAATGGCAATCTATTAAAATACACAATTCGATCTTTTATAAGTTGGTCAAATCATCTTACAAATTATTACGAGTTTACAAGCACTCCATATAAGTTTTCCTTGTATTTATTTTTGGGAAATATAAGGATATAAAACCAAAAAAAGGATTTATTTTTGTTTTACATTAAAAAAATAATATTTATGCTTTTAAAAAGAATTATGTGAAAAACGTTTTAATTAATTTTGTATTTATCTGCTTTTTCTAATATCTATATACGGCCTATGGTATAAGATACGACCTCTTAAACCATTTTTTCCTACCTTTTCTTATACCAAATATAAGAGTGGAATAAGACATTTATACAACTTATTTTCTATTAGTTTTCGAAATTATTTTTTAAATACCCGTAAAAATCATTGTTTGAATGTCTTACATGTGGTTTGAAATTAACTTATACCAAGTATAAGAAGAAGTATGTAAACAAAAATATGAAACTTTTTCAACACAAAAAAATAACAAAATATTATTTGAAAACATAAAATATGATTCTTTTTATATGTAAAAGCAAAAATGAATTATTATTTTTAAAATCTCGAAGTATCCCTTTATTTTTTGGCTTATAGGAAATATATAAGAGCATCTTTAGTAACTTGTCTATTCCACAAATTATCTTGATACATAAAAAGAAATAGACAGTCAATTTCAAAATGCATATTTAGCAACTTATCTAACTCATTTTTACTATATGATGTAACACCTATGTGTAATCATTAATTGTAGACAATGTTTATTTGATAATCTAGATGTAGACAATCAAATAGACATTGTCTACAATAAATACACTTTAAAATAGAATTGACAATCTACTATTCTTATCTTATGAATATACATTATCTATTTTTAAAAATATTGCTACATCATCAAAAGCAACTTCTATTCCACATGACACGTAAACTTGGAATTCACAAGCTACTAATGCCTTGTTCTCTTCAATTTCTGAAACCTGAACTGAACTAAACTAAACTTAATGGACCTGAATTGAACTGAATAAAGCTGAACTTAATTGAATTTAATAATAATAAACTAATTATTAAAATAATTGTACAAATAAATAAATATTAAAAAATAATAATTTATTAATACTAATAATTACAAATAGTAATGTTAATAACTACATGTATAGAATAATTAATAAAACAATTTTCATAACATTAATAATAAAAAATTGCCATAATACGTAAAATCATTTAATTAAAATTGTGTTATTCAAATAATAATTATGGTTAAAATTACACGTAAATTAATAATAATTGTTTAATATATTATACTTTGGATTCTCATTATCACTTATTATGGAATTACAAAAACGTAATTGTTTTTTAATAAATAAGTATTCTCGTTTTGTTGTTCTGTATCACATTTCCTAATTAATCAATACCATAATTATAATTAAAAATATTATTGTATTGCAGTTACATTAATAATATTATTATCTCAATAACATTAGCAACTATTACTATTTAAAAATTATTCTTACTATATTTATTATTAATGTTAAGTACATTGTTTAATAATCATTAATCTATATTGATATTTTTTTCATTGTTCTTCTTATTATGTTTATTACTATTAATTTTATTAAAGTAATAATTAGAATAATTTTTTTTTAAATTAAAATTATTGGATCTGAACTAAACTTAATTTAATCAAATTGAAGGTGAAGAAAACAGGGCCTAACGATGCTTTAAGCTAGATTTTCGATCTTATGAAAAAGTAGCTTTTAATTTTTGGTTGTTATGACTAACAGAGAAAATAAATTACCCCTCAATCATTAAATTATGTTATATTAAATAAAAAAATACAAGTGTCCTCAAAGGCGGTGGCAGGGGGTGATCGCCGAAGGTTTTATGTATAAGTATTTTTCAGTCTCACATTCCATTGATGAAATTTTTACAAAACTTAAGGTAGAAGATATAGTGAGAAATGAAAGAATATAAATAATATATTGAAATTTTACGTGAAAGATATATTAAAGGAAATTTAATAAGATTTATTATTTGACATTGAATTCGGAGTGTATCAATTTTAAATTTATTTCCATTATTATATTTCTTAATTATATTTTTAAAAATCTTTTTTCCATGTATACCTAATTTCTTATATCTATTTAATTTTCAAATATTTTTTCATTCATCAATCCATAATCAAAGTACAATAGTATTAAATTTTAAATGTTATAAAGTTCGCAACTATTTGATGATTAAAAGTCAACTAATTTGAGACTTTTTTGAATAAATTACGCTGCATTACTTATTTATCGGACTAACGACGGTCGCCTATCAAAGAGCCCTACCCCACTTGGGGTTCTGGTTCCGCCACCGAGTGTCCTGGTTTCAATTGGTATATCACATAACATCCGACAATCTTTCAAAGGCAATGTCCTCGTTTGGCTAAAATCATCACTACAAGCCTCGTTGGGCATGACCAACACCCCACCTGTTGGCCACACTTTAAGTTTCGTTCTAATATCAGCTGTTGCGAGTTAAATAATAAAATTTACCAAAAGACTAATCTAATAACAAGTGAACTCATATTAACATATAAACTCAACATGCTCGAATATAACCTCACTCTCTTTTATTTATTTGAACATTTCAATTTAACATCGTTTCATTTGATTTTTTTTAACATGTCCATGTGTATATACTTAGAGTAAGTTTTGAGGTTATTAAAATAAGTGAACCAGAGATCAGTTATCCAGAAGATGACGGCGTTACTAAGGACACAATATAAGTACCATTCAACTTAGTAAATCAAAGTAGTGACGGATCTTTAATCAACTGTTTGTCTTGAACAACAAGCAAAGAGATGAATTTATCCGTGGTACGTTACCATAGAACATCAAACTTGTTTGTAGCAAGACTACAACCGAGCATACATTCATTCATCTTAAATAATTTTTAATTCCTCGTTAAGATTAAGCATGCAACTCAAATTGCAGGAATTATGATTTAATGTTTGTCTACTTCTAATTAGGTTTATCATTCATTGATGACGAATCGTTAATTTTTAATGACATTATTTTAAGTGAAATAAAATATAAAAGATCTAAATTACATTTATAACGAGTCTATCGAACCTCAATAGTGACCATACCAGAGAACAATTATTCACGTAGATATTTAATATTTATATAAAAAAATAAAAAAACAATAATTTGTTCAAAGTCCCGGACAAAAACAAATAATATTAATTAAAAGTATTTTTCGTTTTGTTCATAGTGGAACCTCCCAGACGGTGGCTTCATAGTTCATTCAAACCATTGAAACTCCAAATTGCCAGAAAGTTTTGGGGTTCCAAGCAAATGATCTCCGATTTCAACGGCTTCCCGGTTATATAAGGTCAGCTAAGAAAAGCCTCCATTATTCCCTTCCGACGACTCAAACAAACAGGAGATAGAGAGGAGAGGTTGATATGGGGGAAGAGAAGAGGCACCAGATGATGCAGAATATGTTCGGCGACCAGTCCGAGGAAGAAGAAGAGATTGATTCGGAGCACGAATCCAATATCCAGCCCAATTATGCCTCTGTAATCTCTTATATTCTTATTCTTCTTCACTCTACGGCTCACTTCTCCGCATTGGCGCCTTTTTAATGCACATTGTAGTTCCTTGGTCTATATTCTGTTTGCTATTGTTATGCTCAATTTGTATTTTTCTATGTTTTATACTATTCGTTCTTTCAATTTGTACATTTATTGTGATTTTGTTCAAGTCCTCTGGAGGATTGGATTGTGGACCGCGTTTGGCTACTGCTCTTTTCGTGCGTTATGGTTTGGTTGCCAATAAGGAAATGGAGTTTAAATTGGGCTTATTAGGACGTGTGCTTATCTATGGATGGCCAAGCTTTTTTACATATTGTTTGAATTGTTATCCTTGAAGTTGCTATCCGAGGAAAACAATTCAAACCAGTTCCATTATGTTTTCAACTTTGAAGAAGAGAGTTAAAAATGGTTCGAACATGCTTTCCTGACAGTTTTATTTGCTTGATTATATTTTATAGGATGAAGCTGAAGGTGAAGTAGAGGATGAAGCTGATGGAAATGAGGATGTAGAAATAGAGAATGATGGTGACATGGGTGCGGTAGAACCTGATCCAGGGGAAAGTGAGGGAGAAAGAGAAGCAAGTTCCGAATAAGTAGATCTTGGAGATGATGGGGAAGTTAGTGAAGCCAAGGATGCAGACAGTGATGAGAAAGAAGATTATGGTCAACAAGTTGTAACAATCCAGAGAAATGATATAATTGAAAGTGGGTCTTAGAGATCAGAGGATCTTCATTATGTAGACCATGAAGATGAGGAAGTAGATCAAGCCAGAAGCCCAAGGTTATTTTCTTCATTCTCCATTAATTTCCTAATTTTTTTCACAGTGGCAGTTTTACTTTTTAGTTCAAGGTATTTGTGCATTCTACATGTTTACCTATCTGAGCCGGTGACCAAGCAAAATTGGCATCATAACAGTAAATCGCCTGATGAGGAGAATGGTCTGAATCACGTGTCACAATCAGCTGCTGAGATTCGCGATGTTCTTGGCGACTCTGATGATGAAGAAGAGCAGGTGTATGCAGTCAGAAATGAAATAGAGCAAGATTCAAATGTGAGTATTTGTCACAAAAAGCATTATATCCCCACTTCCCTATATTCTGGTATTGTCATAAATGTATATTTCATATGATGGTACATAAACATTTCATTTCATAGAGGTCTCCAATGGAAGAAGAAGGAAGCTACGGAAAGAACTTAAGACCAGAGGATATGCTGGCTGAAGAGGATCAGTGTGAGTTTGATGAGGAGAATGTTGAAGTTAAATCTAAAGAGAAGCCAATGGGACCTCCATTAGAGCTAGAGATTCCTATTCAGCGACCCCAGCTGATCGAGATAAGGTATTCCATTTTATTATGCTTGCTGATTTTCATTGCTAAAGTTTCTTGACTAGTAAAATGGTTTGACGTGTGGAGGTATCCTTGTAGACAACTTTGATTTGAAAAAGGAATAAATTTTGCAAAAGGTGCAGAAGGAATGCTTAAGCTTAACTTTTTAGAACTTAGACAACTATGATCAGAAAAAGCAATAAATTTACTGACTTGTGTATAATTAATTGATGATCTGAAAAGAACACCATTATGTGCCATAGAAAGGCACTATTAAGGAATTGTAAATTAGCTTTTAGTTCAATAGCTTTGCTCAACTCTTTGAATAGTTAGTTTATCTGACCCAAATTGTATATTATTATAGAATACTTTACTGTATGCTTCTCTAAGAATGTGTATAAGGCAATTGTAAATTTTTTGTCTTTATTATGTGCTTTCCTTTTTGTGCTATTCTAGCTGGACATATATCCTTACATGCTCTCATCTGGGATTGAATTGTAAAACATGTTTGCAGATGCATATGATCAAGGTTTCTAATATAATGGGCATTGACCCAAACCCATTTGATCCCAAGACATGTAGAGGACAAAACATTTGTTACAGATGAATCTGGCACACCAAAACGTTCATGCTTGGAAAACAATATCGTGCTGTGGAAGACTGTTAGGAATCCCAATGGCAGTAAATCTGTAAGTAGATTCCTTGAATTTTAATGCTGGGTAAAGTGCAGAAAAAGAAGACATGCATGATGAGTCTTGGGTATTGTATTTTTTTTTTTTATACCATCACTACCTCTTCATGTATTAAAGAGAGAGAGAAACAAGGGACTTTGGCCTTTTCTTTTGAATTTCTTTAAATTGCTAGCAAAAGATCTGTCTTCTTGCAATTGTCTTTGATCTAAAGCGTAAGCTTATACGACTCCTTGAATTGGCATTATTGTGTTTCTGATGCTGGCTAGAAGTATGAGAATTTCTCATTACCATTGCCTCCTTTTTTCTGTTATCTATCATATCGGGATGATATTCAGGTTCAATAATTGAGTTGATATTGTTTTAAACTCCAAGTGCCTGTGCCTCTACTTTCAGTGTTAAATACCAGTTATAATGATGATGCATTGCTTGAACATTGAGTGTTGTGTACAATGCTTTCTTTCCTCGTCTGTTTGTACTTTGTAGTTGTCAAGTATTGTCCCTTTTAATTTGCAAGTCAAACATACAGCTGAAGCTTGACTTGAGACGGTATGGTTAAGTAACACACGCTTTGTGAAATGGTCAGATGGAAACCTACAATTGCTAATCGGAAATGAAGTTCTCGATATATCACTGCAAGATGATCGGCATGATCAAACACATCTTTTTCTTTGGCACAATAAGGTAAGTTGATATATGAGTGCGGTTTATATTATACGATATCATCCTTCTCTTTCTCCCGTTGTTCGCTTTCACCAATATGTGTGTAACATCCATGAAGACCTTCACATCATTTCCCTCGTTATCATCTTTGTTGATTTCTACAGCCTATGTAGGTTTTTTAAATATCTACTAGAAATTTTCTCTCGAGTAACTTTTATATTATCCATGAAAGAAGTCTGTTGATAGTTGATCATTTTGAATTTTGCATTTAGCATTGAAACTCTAATAATTTATTTGGGAGTGCCTTTTTTTTTTTGCTTTGCAGTCCCTTCTACAATCTCAAGGGAGAATATCGAGGAAGATGAGATTCATGCCATCATCATTGACATCAAATTCTCACAAGCTGCTAACTGCTCTTGTCGAATCACGACATAGAAAGGTTTATAAAGTTAAGAACTGGGTCACGGACATTGATCCTGAAAGAGAAAAGGAGGAAAAAGAAAGGGTAACAAGTTGCTCTTATCTCACTTTCATGTATTTACTACACTGCATTAAAACTTGCGAACTGATGCCATGAATGTGGTTTAAAGGCTGAAAGTCAAACAATCAAAGCAAATGTAATTCTCAATCGCAAGAGAGAAAAGGTTAGCCGAAAATATACACCGGCTGTGGACCGGAGGCGCCAGCTTTCACCAGGGTTCTTGGAGGATGCATTTGATGAGGTTTACATCGAAATCTGTAGCTCATATTGCTTCTACATTGATTGCTGTTTTGTTGCTCCATCTTGGAGAAATTTTAATATAGTTTCTTTCTGTTTGTGCGCATATTATTCACTTTTTAGAAAACATCCAGGACTGCATTTAATCAATTGAAATTATTCTGTATTGGTACCTCATAATTCTACGTTTTTAGCCAGGATGATGAGCCAGATTATTTTGATTCGCGTCAGTCTCGCCGCTTGGACGAAGATTTGGAAGTGGAAGCCAGAGCAGAGAAACGCATTATGAATGCTAAGAAGGTCTTATGATCTAATACACACGTGCAAATATCTTGTGGTTCTGTAAAAATCTATTCACTTGCTATTTGCACTTGTGGTACAGGGACACAAAGACATTATGCGCAAGTCTTCTTTGCCCACTGTTAAATCCTCAAAGCGTCCCAGTGGATTTCTCTGATAGTGACAGAGAAGAGTCTGAGTATGAAAGTGATGGGGAGGAATTTGAACAGTCTCCCCCTCAGAAAAGGGTGGAGGAGCAGGAATTTGAAGATGAAGAAGCAGATATTGATGGAGCATCAGCGGAGGAACATGAGTTTGAGGTATGCATACGTTTGGATGACCTGGAAAGTGTTTCCAAAAAGAACAGCATGCATGCATGCATGTATGTATGTACGTACGTACGTACGTACGTATCATGTATTTTAGGGCAATAGAAATAGAATTACAGATATGTTGTGCATTAATAGAGTAGAACATCGTTTACTCACGTCCTATGTTTTTCCATGCATTTCTTGCATTGACAAAAATGTGAGGCAAAAATGGCAGTGTTGATGTATTAGCATGTTTTTCTCCACATTTCCCTTGGTGCTACATTTATTGCTGTATTGTTCTAGTGAATTGAATTCTATTTAGGATCCAGTATTTAATGTATTTGTTAGGAGCAGAAGCAAAAGAGCAAGGATTATGGAAGTAAAGCGGCCAGGAATGGAATCAGATGAAGAATCCCCTCCAAGGAAGGTTGCTAGCCATGGACGAAAACGGCAGTTGTTTATGATAGTGATGATGAGGAATGAAAATTTCCCTCAGCTGAGTATAGTATAATTTCAATGTATAATTTATTAAATCATGTTATATGATTCCCACTGTTCGTTTCTAACATCCCATACAAATTGCGGCCGGACCCAACAGGCAACAGGTAGTCTGGCAGGTTCGAACAAGTCTTTTATTATCTAACAAGGCATTTCTTTTTCCAAAAATATAAGCATTTTCCATCTGGTCGAGATTCAGTGGCACTTGTCATCACAACACCTTAATCATTGTTTAACATTTGTATTTTGAACACTAGTGACTATTGAGTATTAACTTAATTAAGTTTAATAAAATATATAAGATATGATAAACTTTTAAAAAAAGTATTACGTGGTCACCTATTTAAGAATCTTTTTTGCAAAGGGGATATGATTTTTAAAAATCTACAAAAGGGAAATTTACAAAAGGAGATCATAGTGGTGTTAAATTATATATTTTAAACAATTCAACATTTTAGAGATTTTTACTATTTTTTTAAAGTTTGTTATCATTATTTAATTAAAAGATCACAAAATTATTAACTAGTGTGTATTGTATTTTATTAACCATCACACAAGTATTCTGATAATGAATAATAAGATTATCATTTTCATGACGTAATTTAATATTGAGATTCCTATATTTGCAAATTTTTTGAAATCACAAATCCCCTTTTTGAAATTTTTTTATCAAATTTCGTTTTGCAAATAAGTAAATTAACAAGATAATTTTTCGAAATTTATCCAAAAAATTTAATGAAAGGCATCAAGCGTTGGAATGTCCAAATCTTAACTGATATAATATATTTTTTTTAGAAAAATACTTCAATTCTTCGTTCCGACATGATTTCGTACGTTGATTTGCTTGAAAAGCATAATTTTCAGGCTGAAAGCCCAAAAGAATTTAAAAGGTTATTAATTTTTTCTTGAACATTAAAGGTCAAAAGTAAATTGTTTTGTACAAGACATTTAGGCCCCGTTTGTTCGCAAGAAAATATTGTGTAAGGGAAAATATGATGCAGGAAAATAAAATATTTTTCTATGTTTGGCTACATCACTGTAAATATTTTCAGATGTTTGTTTACAATTTTGAAACATATTTTCCAACCACAAATTTAACTATAAAAAATCCTAGTTAAACTTATATATATATATATATATATATATATATATATAT